>JAVSBS010027943.1:8682-20331 GCA_033124195.1 Coracias cyanogaster | reverse complement strand
TATTATTTAAAAACCTTTTCAAGTGATGCCTCTCCTATGTCAGCACTTATCCAAAGCAGATCTGAGAGGTGCTGGGATGCTGCAAGGGTGGGTGTGGTGCGTCCCATGGGGTGTCCCCAGGAGACGTGGGCATTTGGAGCAGGGCAGCTCTTTGCCACTGCTGGAAACAGGGTCATGGCCCATGCCACCAGTGAGACATGGAGCAGGCAGCCACCGGCCACATCCTGGGACATGCTCCTGCCTCTTCTGTTTGAGCCATCCAAAACATAGCACTGAGACTGAGCAGAGACAGAAAATCAGATTCACGGAGCACACGCTTGCAGTGCAAATCCCAAAGAACTGCATCCAACACCAGGCATGAGGCTTTCTGCAGTGGGGACCCACCAACAGCACCATCCGCAGCAGTGGGCTTCCACCAGCATGGTGGGCCATCCATCCCACCACGACGTTCTCAGTGCACAAACCCTGCAGCTCCTCCAGCTCCAGCTCTGCTTTGCCACTAGATGGCACAGGTCATTGAGAAATGCTTTATTTTATCAATATTCAGACTTATCCCAGAGCCAGACCCAAGCAGCAAACCAAGCCCTTCTTTTGCTGGTGGCCACAGATGCCTACAAGCTTGCAGCAGGGAAGGGGCAACCAACATCTTTTTTCGGCCATAGTATGGATGGCTCAGAAACCTGCCTGCACACCTCCAGTTCAATTCCCTCCCTGTCCTGCTATCTTGCTTCCAGTCATAGCATTTATTTTTTGCCAGCTGTGGTAATGAAATATCTCTGTAAAGCTGCCAGCCAATAAACCTTGCCTCATATATTACATCGGCCTCCTAAAATTATTTTTCATGGTGTAAAAAACCAAATTAACAGATGAGTACCAAGCTGGTTCATTTTTTTTTTCATGTTAATTCTACGTATTCCAGATTTCACATGCATGAAACGTACCCAGGCCTCAGCGTTTGACTCCTGCATGCCCAGATCACACCTGAGTCAATACCTGCTGATAGCGAAGGTGAGCAGAACTTTGGCTCTGAACAGAACCTGGATATACAGCCGGTACCTATATAAATCCAGCTCAGGCAATAGTGTTTCTTTGCTATCAGTCTGGGCTCCAAGCGAATTCCCCCTCGCCCTGCTCACAGCCTCCAGCTCTCAGCTCCCAGGGACCTTCTCGGGATCAGATTTTACCAGCAGGAATGTTTATGGAGAGTGGATTTCACAGCCACATGGATTTGTGGAAAATTAATTTCAAAGCACGTGCCTGAGCACTCGCAGGCATCCAAGTGTTCATCTGATCATGGACCAGAGCTGCTTCCATGTGGTTCGTCTGGTCAGTCCCACTCAGGCAAACACCAACTGCTCCCCAAAACTCTTCTCAGAGCTTCAGACACCTTAAAAATGCAACATGCACTCAAGCCACCCTGAACACTTGTCACAGTTGGTGGACAGTGATCATCAGGGCGGTGAAAAAAAGATTAACTTGATAAGTCAACGACCTGCTCCTTTCCAGGCAGTGTTTGCAGCCCCTGAGCTTCCACCAAATCCAGGGTTCATGAGGAAATGCAGACACAGGGATGATGCTACTTCCAAATACATAAGAGCTGTTGAATGACACGTTGGAAAAAATAAACTAAAATTAAAAAATAGGACTTGCTGTTACAGCCCTGGGACTGGCAAATGGAAAAGGAGAAAATTAAACCTGGGAAACTGAGTCTGTCACTTTGATAAATACAAATACATGCAAAAAACAAGCGCCAGCAGCTTTCTTCAGGCAGGAAGATTTATAGATCCCTGACAAGCAAAGAGACTTCCAAGCACAGGGAGTAAGAGAACATCCCCAGCCACCTCTGAGGAGCTGTGTGGGTCCATCCCCACCATGGAGTTGTCATTTCAGAGGAGAGCAGCCCAGGGCCAAGCAAAGGCTGATTTCCAAGCGGCAGAGCATTGCCCTGGGTCATAGTGCTTCTCCCACTCCCTACATCCTTCCTTCACAAACTGCATTTGCCTTCCCAATGTCAGAGCTATTACAGCCTGACACAATTGATCTGTCCCAGCTCAATCCTTTTGTCTCCTCTTCCCTCAAGCTCCAGTTTAGCCTTCGACGTGGATAGGAGCTTTCTGGACCTTGCAGAGATCTTTCTACATGGTCTTCTGAGACCCAGCAGCCCAGCCTGCAATGGTCTTAACAGAGCATCTTCCCTGCATGAGCTAAGAGCATCTTCTGAACCCTGACATGGTGCAGGTACCCAAGTTCAGTCCCACAGGCTCCTTCAGAGACAACCTAGTCTCAGGAGACCACGCTTCAGATGAGGACTGGTGCCCACTGGGAGAGTCCATAGTGCTCTGTTACCCCTCCAAGAAGCTCAGCATTGACCTGTGAAATCAAAGCCTCCCCCGCAAAACGCTGTTTCTTAGGTGCACACCCCAAGCAGCACGGGATGGCTCTTCCTGTGAATTACCATCACCAAACAACCTTGCAGCTCCCCATGCATATGTATCCATCAATTACTTATGCATAACATTTCCATGAGCACAAAAATTGGCTCATTTGAGCACAGTAAACAAACATTGGGTAATGCAAATCCCTAATAAATCTGCTCTTCGGCTCCATTGAAACCAAGGAAACAAGTCACAATGATGCAGCTAACAAAATACTGTCCGTCAGTGCTGGAGCCCAGAGTCAACACCTGAGCCCGGGGTCACCCATGGCACACTGGGCTTTGCAGAAGCCCTCTCAGAAGCCGATTTACACAATAATTCCAGTACATGTTGCAAATCAACATAACTTAGAAGTTATTTTTGTGCTTCTTGGTGTTTGATTGTAGAGCAAAGGAGACCTGAGCAAACAAGGAGGGTTCATCATGATGCTCTGGTTTCTACTCCAAAGGTGATGAAGCATCACACCATGGGACTGATGGGCTGAGTATCTTTGAGCCACCTCCATCACCTGCCCTGGGGCACACACAGAGCTGAGCAGAAGTGTGAAGGGCTCTGCAAGCCTTGGAAAGCAACAAACAGTCGTTTTCAGACACCTGAAGAAAAACATTTTCAGATATTCTGGACCCATAACTAGAAATTCTTCCATGTTCAGAGTGCAAATCCTCATTAATATAAAATAGCTTGGATCAAATATGTTTCAGGTTACCACTGGGTTTGGGGTTTGTTTTGCTTTTTAATAACCCTCCTGCCAATAACATCTACAGCTCCATGAGAAAAGTTTGTAGCATTAATTGCAATTTAAAACACAAAAAAGCAGCGAGCCAGCAGTCCAAACCAAAGTCTGCCTGGAAAGGCTTTAAAGGAGAAAAATAAAATCGTTCACAGGCTGCACTGGTTCCTTTTCACGCCTGCGTGTGGAAAATGTTAAGCATGTCCACCAAGCAGAAGAGGGTCCCTACACCATCTCTCACCAGGGGTGAGCAGAGCACCCTGTGGATGCACATTTTTATATATAGATACATATATATACACACACATATAGTTTTGCAGAAGCCAGAATAAATCTTCTCTTTTTGCCTGGATATCCCACCTGAGCTCCATCTTCCAAGCAGATTAAAAAAAAAGATGTTAAACCCAAAACTATCCTTAGACATTTCCAGTTGAGAAGGCATCTTGCTAAGCCAGTAGCCAGGGCTTGGGGCATTGATGGTCCAAGGATGGCTGTGAACATCCCTGCAACCCTGGGGCAGAGATGAGCAGGGAGGACAAGGACCCATGCTCTGCTGCCAAGGTGCTCCAGAGGGGGAGAGCTAAAGCTCAGTTCAAAGACTCAGTCTTTGCTTTTCTACTTGCACTAATATTTGTCAGGGTAAGAGCTCAGTAAGCATGAAATACACATGAAAAGGCCATTGGCAGCATAGGAGGCGTGTGATTGCATAACAAGATCTTCAGATGATGGCAAACTGCTTCTTTGCATGGTCAAAAGAGGCCTGAATTGCAAGTACCTCTAGAAAAATATATCCTCGCTTGGTACTAGAAGACAAATCACAGAATTGTAGAATCATTAAGGTTGGAAAAGACCTCTAGGATCACCAAGTCCAACCTTCAACCCAACACTACCACAACCACTAGACCATGTCCTGGTCATTTGCCCTAGCAGCCATAAAGCCCAACCAGAGATGTTTCTCTTCATTTCACACTAAATACTCTCAGATTCTAGGGTTCATTAGAGCCCACTTCGCAAATTATTGGCACTGGAAAGAAACACAATGAACTGCAGCTCTAGACCCTGCACCTTCTGCGAGCTCAACTGCCAGCAAAGCCCATGGAGTTCAGGTCTGTGAAGGATTCACAATTAAATGTAAGGACAATGCGATAAGTAATTGCTTATTACAGACCTCAGAGTGATTTTTGCATGCGATGTTGTATCTTACATTAACCTACTAGTACCATTCATTGAGATAAGTCACAGCAAGGATAAGGCAGGGTGGAAGACAGGGGCACCACTGGAGAGCTGAATCCAATCCCAGCAGCAATGGTAACCGGAGTTCTGGGATTTTTTGGCCAGGCCAGGTGGAGACAGCTTTGGAGCTAGATCAAGCTTAACCAGTCGCTTCAGACTTCTCCTGAGCCATTTCTGTGCCAAGAATCACTATACCCACACACCACAGAAAACCTCCACTTGCTTTGCCAGACTCAAGTCCTGATCATCTTAGGAGCAGAAAGCGCACAGTGGTGGGATGCACATGGGGACTCTCGAGGGAAAGGACAACTCTCATTTGCACAAGCAGCAAGCATGGAAGATCATAGAACTACAGAATCATAGAACTGTTTAGGTTGGAAGAGAACTTTAAGATCATTGAGCCCAACTGTTAGCCCAGCACAGCCAGGTCACCACTAAACCATGTCCCTCAGCACCACATCTCCACGGCTTTGAAACCCCTCCAGGAATCAAGACTCCACCACTGCCCCAGGCAGCCTGGGACAGCCCTTCACAACCCTTGCCAGGAAGAGATTGTTCCTCATGTCCAAGCTAAACATCCCCTGGCGCAACTTGAGGCTGTTTCCTCTTGTCCTATCAATTGTTCCTTGGGAGAAGAGCCCAACCCCACCTGGCTCCAACCTCCTTTCAGGGAGCTGTCAAGAGTAAGAAGGTCTTCCCTGAGATGTTGGTACATCATTTATCCGTACCACGAGGACCTGACTCAAACTCTTTAAGATCTTGGTGACCATGAATGAGGGGAAACTGAGGCACATGAAAGCAAGTGGTTTCTTCCAGGTCCCTCAAAGCCCCAAAACAAGACAAATGCCAGCCCAGGGCCCAGCCCCAGCACCCTCCCTGCAGCCAAGCTCTAATTGTTTAGAGGCTTAATAAGTTGTAACTTAAAACTAGTTTATAGCTGTACATAGAAAAAAAAAGTCTTGTCGTAAAGTATTTATTACACTTCCTTTGGAAATGATGACAGTCCTCCAGTGAATGTTTTTATTGTTATTCATCATCTTTCGAGAGGGTTAGACAGCTCTGAAATACAGCTTTAATATGAGAGCCAAATGAGAAAGTGCAGATTTAAGGGAAACCTCGGCAGATCAGGTTTCACCCAGTGCCTGCAGCACTTACAACATGTGTTTCTGATCTGCAGCTCGACTTTGGTGTACCCAGACTAAAACTGCATTAAATTCGCTCCGCAGGAATTGCAAAAGGACGAGAAAACGCGCGCAAAACCCGGCTCTTTTTACACGGTGACTCCTTTGTAATCCATCACCTGGAGAAGGCAGTGGGGTTTATCCTGCCCCCAGGCTGCAGCATCGCTTAGAACACAAGATAAGCAGAATTGGTTTCCCATCTTACTCAGTTTGTGGTTTGAGTCAACAAAACTAAGGATGTGATTGGAAATGGTAAAAAACATGCCAGGCCCCTGCAGGGTGGTGCTGCAGGGGAAGTCTTTAAGCAGATAATGTTTGGAAAAATATGCCAGGTTTTCCTCAATACAGAAAAAAAAAGACCTCGTGCGTGCACAGCCCATGTCACCCTGCCTACAAGCAGTATCTTGAAGCCCAAAGACCCAAAAAAGGGCTCACCTCTCACAAATCCCCTCTGTCCCTTGACACCAGCTCTTGGGAAAACGGGGCTAGAGTGGAGGAAGATCCAACTCAAGGAACATTTTTGGGCTTAAGATGCCATGACACACTATGGCTATTTATTAATTGTATGTGTTAACGCAAGACTGCCTGCCTGAGAAACCAGCTGCTTTGCCAAGCCCTGACCAAAAACCTGGAGAAAGTTATGCAGATCCTATGAGAAACATCCACTGGATCCCATGACATTTTATCACTCCCTTCCCTAAGGCATCCCCATCAAAGGCTGGAGTGAGGATGCACCGTGGGCTCTTCCACAGACCCAGCCTCTGCTGCCTGCTCCACAGGGTGGGGATAGCAGGAGACAGCAAATTCCTCCACATCTCGTTTAAATCACGGTCATGACGAATTCCTGAACTTTACAGCTCCTATAAATACTCAGCAACATAACCCCGTTACTCTTGCCTGTAACAGCCTGCAATGAATCCTATCAAAAGAACTGTACTCAGAGAAGCCAGACCAGACCAGTTTTCTTGTTATGGTCTGGGCAGATTAATATGGACTTGTATCTCCACCTACGGTTCGGGCAGAGGATTCTCTGGGCGAGGACAGGAAGAGAAAAGAAGAATAGACACGTATAACCTAGACAGCTTTGCTCATGGGAGCGCAGGGCAGTGGTAGGGCAGCACCCCAACTGCACCACCCTGGGCACCACCACATCCCAAATGCATCACCCTAGGTACCACCACCTCACCACTGCCTCCCAACCACATCGCCATGGGTACTACTGCATCACCCTGGGTACCACCACATCTTCACACACATCTTTGCTGGCAACTCCCAGCCCAGCCCGCTCTCCCAAAGGCCATGAGCTCCTTTGTCTGGTTTAACAAAGGACCGTCCCTGCGGATGCTGGGGGAGGAGGGAGGATTCCCCAAGCTGGGCAGCAGATGTCAGGGAGCCATGCAGCCTGTTGTCTGTTTTCACTTTGTTTAACAGCTGCCCTTTGGATCCTGCTACTTCGCAGGCTGCGGACGACGAGGCCGTCGCAGGAAACGCAGCCAAACATTTACCTACCCTGCTTTGATTTAAAACAGCTTGAGAAGGGCTGAAATCTGTACGTCAACATTTAGCTAATCCAACCTTTCCTCCTGCCAGAGAGAGTAAGCACTGAAGAGTTAATGAAAATAACTCCTCTGCCCTAAAGAAATCATAGTTTGAATGTAGAGTCATGCAAACTCCCCTCACCCTCGCTTAACACTTGCACAGAATTATTTTAACACTTGATTTTAACTTAAATAAACATGCCTAGTGCTCCAGACAGGGGCGTGGGAGCTCCCTGCTGCTGGGCCACCAAAAAACAAGGCAGGAGGCACCTATCCCCCAGACAAGAGAGGTCAGCAGCATCTGCATTCATGGGCGGCAGACACCATCCTGAACCCGATAACATTGCTGTGGCTCCGCTCCGTGACAGCTCCAGTTTTGTTTCTTCTTCTTTTTTTTTTTTTAAACTAGAAATGAAAAGAAAAAGGCTGTCTAGTGATAGCCCAGAGTCCTGCTGCACTGCTGAAAGGATGCAGCTAATTCAGAGCCACCCCAGAGACATCTGCAAGACGAGACAATCCCCAGTGACTTCTCCATCTAGGACAGTCCCAACCCCAGTGACCTGCAGAGAAATGCTGCCCTAACACCCCTGCCAGCAATTTGTACAGGACTTTTGGGGTGAAAGGAGGAGGAGGGGCTCCTCTCGCTGACCCCAGGGCTGGGCTAGTCGGAGGGCAGATCTCGCCTCCCATCTGGACTGCAAGCTCAGAGCGGAGCCAGTCGGTCTGACAACCACTGGCTCTTCCTCATTTATAAATGCTGAGAACATCAGATAATCCAGAGAGGTCAGGGTCAGCCGCTGCGACTGCTTTATCCTGGTCATGGAGCAGCTCTGCGTGTGTCCATGTGCTGGGGATGTCACAGCCTTTGCCTTTCTATACTCAATATTATCTTAAAAATACCTCCTTTATTAGCTCTCTTCACAACAGACCTGCCGAAGCCCAACAGGAAAACGCTACAGATTAGTGAGTCCCAGCCCGGGAGATTCCCACATTTCTCCTGACTCTGCACAACGGCAGAAAGCCTGCCTCCCACCTCCCAGCCCTGCTCTGCCGCTCCCTGCTCTTTGCAAACAATAAATTGCTCATAAAATCTAAGGTTGGAGCCCTTGGCTCATCTCATCTTCCCTGCTTCGTATCGCAGCATCACATTGCTCTATAACATCCTCCCTGCTATATCATGCAGAAGACGACTGAGCTCTGCTGAGCCCAATAACGGGTTGATTTAGGCATCTTTTCCAGATAGCATATATATTTTTTTGCTGCTGTAGCTCTGCTGGCAATTCCTCCAAGAGCAATAGCCTAAAGCCAGAGGCTGCAGAGGGACTTCTCCAAGGTGCAGATTAAATGGAGAAGCTGCTTGCCCAGATGCTGTGGATTTCACACATCCTTACTCCATGCAGGGAAGAATATTTGGGTTTTTTTAAAAAATACTTGTTCTACTTTTAAAACCCTGCTATGGACAGCTCATCAATGCTTGGGACGGACTTTTTGGGGAGCACCTTGGCCAGTCCTGCATGGCTTGTGAGCAGTGATGCACTTGCCCTGGATGAGTGGGAGCCACAGCTTTAAACTTTGCATTGGGTTGAGGCCATGTTTGACACAGTCCATTACTTCTGTAAAGTTAAAAAACAAACCAAAAAAAAGAGCCCAGGCTGTTCTCAGCAGCATGGAAGAAAAATGTTTAAAAACCTTGAAATTTTCCACAAAAGCCCCAAATTCTTATCCTGCGGCATCACTCCCCCTCCAACCAGCACCCACGCCAAGTTGCCACTAACCCAGGGCTGCAGTGAGGGAGGCAGAAACAGCCCCCCAGGTACACACCTCTGCCCCACAGCTCCTGTTTCACTGCCTCCAAGCCTTTAGAAAGAGGTTTTAGACCTATTTCCTCAGCAGCTTCTCATTCTGAATTCAGCTTTCCTCTGGCACACACCAGTTTGCTGCTGCCACCCCATTGCATGGACCAGCTGTCCCCAGCTGGACCCCTGCGATGCTCCTGGTCCTCCATCCTTTGGTTGCAGAGGAATCAGGACCCAAACACCAACTAGTTTTCCCAGCTGAGGTTGTGCACGCTACTGGAAACAGACAGTCAAGAATCACAGGGTTTATAAACAATTCAAAAGATAACAAGGGCTTTAAGGAACAGCAGGTTGGTCTCTGGGTTCAGAATCTGTCCAGCACTCATAGCTCACCTTTTAATGTTTTTCCCTAAAAACAAGTTAGAACGACAATTTTTTTCACTTTCTAAGTAGGAGCTGCATTCTCACATGTTCTTTTCCAAGAGTCACGCAGTGGAAAAACAACCTTCATGTGATCTGCAAAGCTCCCCAAAGAGCAGATGATGGGTCAGGAGCAGAAGACAAGGACTATGAGCCATGCTGCTGTAGCTCATCCCCTCCCCAGCATCCGTCTAGTTACTTGGTCTCTTCCACCATTCACCCAGGATTACCCAAGGGAAGGTGGATCAGAGCTGAGCTCTTCCACGGGAGCTCCAGCACCATCACAAGCATTGCTTCCCTCCCACCAGCACAGATACTGGGCAGATAAGACCTAATTTTAAAATATTTATGGTATGCAAAAGCAAAAGGCACATTAGAAAGTGGAAAAGTCAGGAATGAAGCGATGGAAAGAGCTGAGTTACAGATGAGTTTAGCGTGGCTGGGGAGATGGGCAGACCCCACAGCGTTGAAGCACTGTGGTACCCATGTCCTTCATGACCAGAAAACCCCCGTATCACCCCAAAACCCACACCCAGGGAACCCATCCTCAAGATCAAGCATTTCCCTCTAAGCAATTCAGCACAGACTCATGCTCATCAGCCACCCAATTGATGCTCTTGCTTTTCATGGAATTAAATGTCTTTGTTTGCATCATTTTCCCCAAGGTAAGTAAGAGCAGAGCTGCACGGGCTCCTCCCGGGCTCCGCAGCCGGCGGGAGGGCAACTGGCTTTTGTTCCCAGGATCTCACGTGCACCAGCTGCCCGCATGCATATATACTTCTTTAAAAAGCATTTTCCCCCTCTAACTGGGCACAAAAATCCGATTGCCACAGTATTTTTCCTCCTTTAAATAAACAGAGCATAATGTGTGATAATGACGTTCTGTGGCAGGAAACTTAAAACAGCCAAATACAGACCTTGGGGTGTTGGTCACATCAGCTGCGGAACAGTGTAAAGCCTCACACAGCCAACGTGCTGTATCCCGAGAGAGGTGCATCCCTCTTTTTTTAATTGGTGATTCCTAAAGGAATCGTTGCTCGGTTGCGTTGTACAGACGCAACATGTTCCCCATGGCCGCAGTTTTTCTGCCATGGCAAGACAAAGCTAAACAACACTTGCTGGGCACACCAACCTCTTCAGGGATTTTTGGTGTGAAATCTCATCTCTGCAGGAAGCTGCAGTTTCACAGTTGGAAGGGAACCAAAAGATCATCTCGTTCCAACCCCCCTGCCATGTGCAGGAACACCTCCCACTAGACCAGGTTGCTCAAAGCCTCGTCCAACCTGGTCTTGAACACCTCCAGTGATGGAGCATCCACAACCTCCTTAGGCAACCCTGTGCCAGAGTCTTGCCACCCTCACAGTGAAGAATTTCCTTCTAATTTCCAGCTTGAGCCCATTAAATTTGCATTTATGATGAGCAGGGAAGTTGTTTTTTTTTTTTTAAGTCCCCTTTGTACTGAGAACTATCCCTCTGCCCATCACCTCAGCCACAGTGGACAAAGACAAGGCTTCTCTCTGATGCAGCACCAGCTTCGTTTGTGACCTGGGATGGAGAATCCTGAGGCTGCATCCTTTGCTCCAGCCGCTTGCTGGAAGCAGATGGCAGAGTATTTTGCATTTCCATTCAAGTCAAGCATGAAGGAGAGCGTGTACTTCACTAACAAGAGATCAGCTACTATTTATCTTACATGGGTCACTTCATTGTAGAAATAGGACCAAAGAGAGGTTTAAAAACCTATTCCTCAACAGGCTACTTTTTCTAAATGGCATTTGGGAAAAGAGCAGAGCTCAGAAAATAAAAAGCAGACAGACTTACAGACTTGTGTGTTCTCAGCAAACTGTTGGCATGTTGCAAAAAAAACTTTTTAAAACATTAAAATAGGAAATGTAGAAGTTGACTGTCTTGCATCACAGAATCCCAGCATGGTGGGGGTTGGAAGGCACCTCTGGAGATCATCTCATCCAAACCCCCTGCTCCAGCAGCTCACCCAGAGCAGGGAGCCCAGGATCACATCCAGGCACCTTTTGAATCTCTCCAGAGAAGGAGACTCCACAACCTCTCTGGGCAGCCTGGGCCAGGTTCTGGCACGCTCACACCAAAGAACTTTCTCCTGTTCAGGTGGAACCTCCTGGGTTCCAGTTGATGCCTGTTGCCCCTTGTCCTGTCTCTGGGCACCACTGACAAGAGTCTGGCCCCATCCTCTTGCCACCCATGGGCCCTTTAGCTCTTGATCAGCATTGATCAGATCCCCTCTGAGGCTTCTCTTCTCCAGCTCAACAGGGCTCTCAGCCTTTCCTCAGCACAGAGATGCTC
>JAVSBS010027942.1:0-22263 GCA_033124195.1 Coracias cyanogaster | reverse complement strand
TTGCAGGTGAGGTTGGCCGGGGCTCTGAGCAACCTGCTCTAGTTGCAGATGTCCCTGCTCAGCGCAGGGGGGTTGGAACAAGAAAACCTTGAAAGGTCCCTTCCAACCCACAACATTCCACGATTCTAAGATGTCCTACTTGTTGGTGTGTCTCAAAGTCCTGTTCCTACAGCATCGCTTTGTCTTGAACAAGGACACCCTTCCTGGGCATGGGAGGTGAGAAGGAAAATAAATGAAAAATAGACGGGAAAATAACATGGAAAGTGGAAATAGAGCCACTGGAGGCAAACAGAGTTTGGTCTGTTTTAAGGAGCATGGGCTGATGAGAATAAATGTTTGGGAGACTGATCTGCTCGAAATGCCGACACTGGGAATGATAACGGGGATCAACCCAAACCTCTCCTGGCATCAAAATCCATTCCTTGCCAAGGATATCTTGGCTGCTCTGCTGGCATATTTATGTTCCCAGTAAACTTGCCACTCACATCAGCATCTTGAAAAGCTTCCCATCCCTCCTCATAGACAACATCTCTCCACAGCTGCCCTTACCTGCAGTCTCTGTAATTGGCAATAATTGCCCTAATTGCTCACAAAAGCAGATGTTCTCTCAGTGGCCGCATTGAGCCAGCTTATACTGCACTATGAACACGAGCACACAGCATTAAAGGCCTAATTCCTGTAAATAAGCCTATTAAAAGGTTAGAAATAATGCGTCCAACTAAACCATCAACAGCAGCTGAATCCCACTGGATTGATTGGTTTGTTATTTGCAACGTGGCCACCACCGTCGGAGCAGGAGCGGGATGTCCTCAGGCTTGGCCAGTTGCTCTTCTGTTGTGGTCAGAGGGTGTCATAGCACAAGAGGTCAGCCCTTTGCATCATTTCCAGTTAATAAATCACATTTATAGGTAATTAACACTACACCTAACATGTTCCCAGTATTACTGGGCAGTGGGAGAGGAGACCAATTCATGCAGTCACGAGTGGAGGCTTTAGGTGATGCTGCTAAAGAAAAAAAATTAATCTCGCTTATTTTCCTGCCTCAAAGCGAGAAAAAAAGGTAATTCTCCAATTCTTCTCCAAGCATTTTGCTTTTCACCTTTCCAAGGGAAAGGATTATCAGCAGCAGTGCAGAACTGATCCTGGGGCAGCCTGGGGAAGAGCCCTTACCCGAGTCATCAGCTTAATTGCCAGCGTTAATCCCTCACCAGGAGCTGATGGAGTGTAATCAGGCTGTGGGAGGGTAATTAGAATCACAGAGTCACAGATTTGTTTGGGTTGGAAAAGACCTTTAAGAGCATCAAGTCCAGCCCCTTACCCCAGCCCTCAGCACCACATCTCCATGGCTTTGAAACCCCTCCAGGGGTGGTGACTCCACCACTGCCCTGCCCAGCCTGGGCCAGGCCTTTTTCAAAAGACATTTTTCTTCTTGTCCAACCTAAACCTCCCCTGGTGGAACCTGAGACCTTTTCCTCTTGTCCTATCACTTGTTCCTTGAGAGAAGAGATCGACCCCCATCTGACTCCAACCTCCTTTCAGTTGTCGAGAGCCAGAAGGTCTCCCCTGAGCCTCCTTTGCTCCAGGCTCAACATCCACAGGTCCCTCAGCTGCTCCTCACAAGACTTGTTCTCTAGACCCTTCCCCAGCTTCGTTGCCCTTCTCTGGACATGCTCCAGCCCGTCAATGTCCTTCTTGGAGTGAGGGGCCCAAAACTTCCCCCAGAACTCTAAGTGCAGCCTCTCCATCTGTAGCTGCCTCTGCTGCCTGCTGGGCCCCTTGGAGCAGTCATGGAAGTGAGGTGGCCAGTGACCCACCAGCCTCTACCCTCACACCAGGGCTCTGCAGGTTTGAAGCCTTCTGGATGTGGACTTAGCTACCAGGAGGCTGTTGGAGACCAAGGGTTCATATCTTTTTTTTTTCCTTTTCTCTTTTAAATTCTTACTGTATCAGGGACAGAGACATCACCCGCTTTCCTTTGCATGCTCAGGAGGGCTGGTGTGGCCCTTGGGTGTGACAGGTATTTTCTGCTCCTCATATCAGCTCATTCTCTTCTCACAAGCTGCTTTCTCATTCAGTGTCACTCTCATTGTACCTACAAATATATTTCTCAAGGCACATCCTGAAAGAAAGGATTGAGACAGAGAGAAGGGGACAAAGGAAGATGAAAATATGCCACAGGTGGGAACAACTCTAAATCCACCACCCACCCCAGTGCCAAAAATCTCAATTAAAAGGTGACAAGTGTGTAATTTTGTTTTAAAGGCAAAACCACACCATGAAAACAAATGCCAAACGTGTTCAGTCTTGCCTTTGAGCAGCGTTTCTTTTCAGTTGTCTTTCGTTTTTGTAAATTTTATTTCATTTCCTGCGGTTCCCTGGCCAGCCCTGTCAGCGCGGGCCGTAGATCTGAGAGATGTTGGCCCGTCTCTCCTCCAACTGCTGCTCAGCTTTGCTCAGGGCAGGTTGCTTGTTCCCAAGCAGGACAGGCCCCTGTGTGCTTTAATTGCTTGGCAGCCACTCTGGCACCAGCTCAGGTCACGCTGGGTGACTGTGGCGGGGCAATGGCAGAACTCCCACCAGCGGCACCGCAGCGGATTTTAAAATGTGAAAGGAGCAGAGGCCCAAGACAGCACCGCAGGCACCCCTCCCCTCCGAAATAAACTGAGAGTAAATACGAGTGTCAAACTCAGCCGTTGCTTTTTATGGTCTTGCCTCCTTTTAATTTAAACCTCTTCTGTTGAATAAACAATGGCACATAGAAAGTGTAGCTGCAGTGGCAAAGAAAGTGAATGCATGTATTTCAAACAGGGAAAAATCAGATTTTGCCTCAAACTTCTGCTCCCTGCTGCATTCGGCAATCCTCCCGTTTCGTTCCATCTCTGGGTCAGGTGCTGTCTCCAGCAGCAGTCAGGCATGGGATGGGGAGAGAGGTGGATGTTGGAAGTCATCTGGGAAACCTTTAGAAATGAGCTAGGACCCAGGACTTTATGAACTCTCCCACCCTTAAACTGACAGAATCTCTTTTCCTCTTTTAGGTCTGGAGAACTCCCTGTAAAATCCCATTCGGTTCGTTTCTAATCATCCCCATGAAACATGGAGCCTGGAACAAAAGGCTGGAGTTTGCTTGGGAGGGCAAATCACTCTGAACATCTATGCCAGGGGCATGTCAGGGATAAAGAGGTAGTGAAGCTCTTCAGCCATTCACTCTACTGTCCCTGGCAATGGGGTTGCTGGTGTGGAGAGGAAAGTCTGTGCCTCTGGGAAAGCACCTCGGGGTGGCTCCTGGGGCAGGGAAGCACTTGGAAAGCACATTATCTGCAGGCTGACTCAGAACTAGCTGCTGCAGAACGCAACCAAAATATTCCCCCTGGTTCTCTGCTGCACACAGAGCCATACAAACACAGATAGTGCCTTTTTTGCATATTAAAGTCAGCTTTTTCCATGAAGGGAAAAATCCGGTCTCAGTGATATAGCAAGAATATCACTGTTTCTTACTAGGTTCTTTGTTAACTACTTGCTTATTTGCTCCTGGAAATTTTGAAATCCTTTTAAATTACAGAATAACTTCTGAAAAAAATCAGGTGGGAGGTTCTCCATCATGGAATCTAGGCTACAAAACTTCAGCAAAACCCACAAAGTATTGACAAATTGAGCACTGGAAGATCAGCACCATTTGCAAGGTTGTGCAGGTGCTTCTCTTCGCTGGCCAGCCCCTGTCCTGCCCCCTCCTCCTGCTCTGGAATTCCTCTTTAAGGATTGGGGTTCACATATCGATGGGAGCTTCTGTTGGGAAACAGGAAGATCAGACTGACTTTTAAGCAGATTTTTTTAGAGCTTTATTGAGAGCTTGATGGGTCCCTTTCCCATTCTGCAAACGAAGATCTTTGAAGGGGGGTCTTTGAAGTTGGCATCTTCCATCCCAAACTGTGAAAGGTACTTACAGAGAAATTTCTGTTTGCTCCCCAGAGAAATCTTATCCCAAGGATTTAGCTGCGGATGGCACTCATGGCATGAAACAGAACCAGGCATGACTTGCAAATATTAACCTATTAAAACAATTCATTCATTTCCTCCAGCAAATGATATGATTAAAAACGTGCCTCGGGAATGTTATAAATATACATCTATGGCTTGACTTTTCTTCCCAGGAATCTCTGGCTAGTCCCCAGTGAATAACCTGGCTCTAAGCAGAAACCATCAAATGAAAATGAACAGCCAAGTATTTTAAACTATTGCTTTTTTATTATAATTACACCGGAGCACAAATAAATAAGCACTAAATTATTGTAAAATATTGTCAATGCACTAAAGAAAGCAGAATTGATCTTCAAACAACATCTTATTACTTCAGAAGTATCAAAGTACATTTAATTACATCTTACCTAAAAAAATCAAGTACAAAAATGAAAAGAAAATTAATATGTATTTATACTGTGTATATAGAAACAGCTAATAATATATGATTACAGTTAGCCTCTAGCTACTCCTTACTCCTACACAATCTCAGGCACATACCTGACAATTTCTAATGAAATATGAAAAAAAGCAACATGACATTCAATTTCAAGATATCGGTAAATGTATTACATCGGAATGAACACAGAATGATTTCATTTTATTTAAAAACCCTGTCATTTAAAAACATAGTGCCATTGTCCACTTAAAAATAAACAACCCAAACCAAAGGAAAAAAACCCAAACATACCATTTTATACCGTTTGCTTTGTCAAAAGGAGCAATAAAGTAGACATACATTGGCTAATATACGTAAACACATTTTTAGTGCAAGAATAACAAGACCTGTGACTTTACTGTGCTTTCTTGAAATCACAGTGCACTTTACACAAATTGCTACACTATCATGTTTAACTTCAGGAGTTTAAAGCAAAATAAGTGCATACCAAACAATTTCATATATACAGTCTTCGCAAGTGTGTGTATATATGGGATCTGTATGTATATACAGATTGCATATTTATGCCGACTACAGCTTTAATGACCGTGTGTAACTAAGCACTGTCATTCACCCTGTGACACAGAGACTGCTGAGACAACAGGAGATGCAGGGGATGTGGCACAGCGCTGGGCTGGACGCTGCCGTGTCCTGCAACGGCTCTGCCCGCAACCTCGGAAACGCCTCCACCTGAGCCTCGCTTCCCTCCTCTCTAAAGCCGTTCTGGCAAGCGTGAGGTTCAGTTCACGTTTCTAAAGTGCTTTGAAGGTAAGTGCTAAGTTATATTTTACGTTTTCGTGTACTGTCGCGCTTTAAAACAAGAAGCCATTGTTTCCATGGGATACAATGGAGGTCTGGAAGCACATGGGCAGTGGTTAGGAAGGACAACGCAAACAGTGTTGAGCAATGAAAGCAAAACGAGGAGTGGTCTCATGGTGGGCTAGGCATAGAAGCAAGCCTGCTTAGGACAAGAATACTTCAATTCCCTGATCGTTATTCCTATTACGTATCGATATGGAAAGGACACGATATGAACAAACACTCTTAAACACGGCACTGTTGACATGAAGGTCTGCCTTCCCCCAGGGCTCTGGCTCTGCAGCGCCCGTGCGACCCCCGGCTCTGGCCCGCGCCATCGGTGCTTCAGAAGCGAGCTGGTAAAGGAACAGCTCCGGGGCAAAAGCAGCGCAGAGCAGGGGGACTGGGAGCCGCCAAACACCAGCGTCACCAGGGACTCGGGGCGCTTCGGGGAAAGGGCTGAGCCAAGTACTTCACACGTGGGTATGGAAAACTCTTCCCTTGCCACAGAACAAGGAAGACAAAGCACAAACACCTTCTGTTATCTCAACAGATTTCTCATGACCAACAAGTCGTCCTCTTCCCAGCAGATTCTGGAACTTTGCGAGATCTCTGGGGGTTTTTCTTCTGCCATTTTCTTTCTTTAAAAAAAAAGAGAATAAGCAGAATATACAGTTGGTGTCTTTTGGATGCAACACGTATTCAGATTCTTTCACAGCCTCTGGGTTTTTTCATGTCTTCTGTCATTTTGGCTGTGAGGGGGTCTTTAAATCTGCATTTCAACTGCGTACCCATTCCAGCCACTGTATATTCGTAACACACACTGATACTTAATGTATGTGGGTATATACGTATGCACACATCTATGAGTATATACAGAGAGATACATGCATATATACTTACATATGTGTGTACACATATGCATACATACATATACAAGAATGCTAATATACATACACGCATATAAACACACACTTTATCTTTTACAGAAATCTCAGTTTGGACATCAAAATATACATTAGTTAATTAGTTATAAAATATTTAAAAACTTTATTTCAGAGGCTGAAAAGAAACTACGACTGATAAAGCGTTACTCAAACTCAAACTTTAGCAATATAGATTACAAAAATGTTCTAAAATTTGTCATTTTTGGTTTTTTGGATCAGCAATTACAGTTGCGGCAACGCTGTCGATATAATTTCAAAGAAAAGCAAATATAACAACAAGTTTCAAACAACACACCTTTTCTTCTCGGCAAATAGGATATTAAAATGATTGTTTTAAAGAGGGACTTTTGTGCTACCAAACTTCAGACGTGCAGATAGAGATTTAAATATACAAAATATATGCCATAGATCTTTTTTCCACTACTCCACAGCAGTAAAAGTCTCCCTCGCTCTCAACAGATCCTTTTAGAAGATATTTCACCATATGGATTTCACCCTCCTAATCAGTATAACCCATCTCTTTCTCCTGTTAAAACCAGGAGGTCATAATTCTTTGGTCATGACACAATATTCTGTTAAAATGGGTGTAATATCCTACAGGACTGCGAGCCAATTATAGAAGCGGCCAATTACAGGAACAGCAGGAGAAGGTGTTCTGTGGGGCTCTGCTCCAGCACGCCATGAAATCCAGGGGGATTTCCCTACGGGCTTCCAAGGGGCCTAAACCGACAGATAACACAAGGAAATCTGACACAGCACAAAGCAAGGATGTGTTGCTGGATTAAAAAATAATAAACATGTAAACAGATTTTGCCGCCTTTATTTTGTGGGCCAAAGACGGAGGCAGACAGGAACCGTGGCTGCAGGGCCACTGCCTTAACCTGCCAAGCGACTGGGTCTCCCCGCCACGGGCTGTACGATGCCTAGTCACAGTGAACCATGGTCTCTGCTCCTCAGCTGAATCAAACCAAGGAAGAGCTTCTGCTGCAGGCTTTTCTGAAGAAAATTCAGCTCCTTGGCCAAATAACATTAGTAACCAAATCACGTAAAACTGAGGGCAATTTATCTGATTAGCTTTCAGGAAAACTGATGCGGAACAATCCATATTTTTAAATGCAACTTGGGCATCCACGTTAAGCCCTTTTATTTGCATTGCTTGCGGTTTTGCTCTTTCCCACCCAAACTCTCTCCTTTGCCCAGCCCTACCCCCAAAAAGCGAAGGACATCTAACAAGTACGACTCTAGGTAACTTCTACAGCCCTAGCACTGAGTTGCTTTGTACATTGTCCTCTTCAACCAAACGTACAACCACATGCTTTTGTACAGAGGCCAAATCTAGGCAGGTAAGAGAAATAAAATCGTGGCAGCAGGTGTCGGGGGAACATTATAATACCACATAGAAAACAGGTAATAAAACAGTATAACAGTAACATTATATAGTAAAATTCTTCATAAACTTTTTGAATTTTTTATATATATATATTTAAACAGTGTATTAGTTTGGGTGTTTTCAATATATTGGGTGAAATATTTACATTTTGATATCTTCTGGATCCAAAAAATCCCGGATAAATATGTATGCCTTAATCCAGTCGGAAACTTAAGACTCTCTCTCGATTGCCAGGTGAGCACGGTATCGGTGTGGATTTTTTCCTAGGAAGTTTATCACCTGCAGGTAAGTCTTAGGTTAGAGCCTTTGTGGTAGGAATAGAGCAGGCTACCTGTGCGCGGTGCGCCTGGGTGGAGAGGGCATCCTCCACGCACTTGTCAAATGGCCGTGTCCCAGAACACAGTCTGCTGTTTGGAATAGGGAGGGGGGCTGTATTTCTTGGTCCCGGTGTTCTTCTTCCAACTTGGCAAAATAGGCATGCTGTCCTGTTTGCAGAGTCCTTTCTCTGATTTCTGGCGGGCTTTTATTTCTTTGCAGAGGCAGCGCTTTTTCTCAATCATATCCAGCATCGTATGGTCCCCTTGCAACCACTGCATGCAGGTCACCTATCAGAGGGGTGGGGGGGGAAAGACAGGAAGGAAAAAAACATAGAAATAACTATTTGGTGATAGATCTAACATGTTGTTTCGCTGCAAGGTTTGCATTACTCTTATTTGAAACACTCCAATTTGTTTGATGAACAAAATATCTCCATGTCAACAACAACAACAGAAACACAGTCAGTCTTTACCTCTAACTACTACTTTAAGAAAAAAAAAGAGTAATAAAAGGTCCCCTTTTTAACTTCTCCGGACCACTGAAAGCTAATAAATATGCTCTTGTCAAACTAGCATGGCTGGATTTTAAATGATGGAATAGAACTCAAAAAGGCACATGGATCATAACAAGGTCCTTAAGTTGCGGAAATAAAGACTTCTGTACAGCGAAACCCATGTTTCATATTGCTTTCCAAATCCAATCTGTCACATTAAAAGCATGGTGTTAATGCTTCTGAGTATCAAGCTAAATATAACTCTGTGTTTAACTTTTATAAAATGATTTAATGAACTCTATGCGAATTCTATGGATTAACCTATCCTGTTCTGTGATGGTATTTCATTAACCGGAAGGCAGCAGCAGTTCAGAAACTCCATGTTTTCATGCCTGTAGGATATTTGAAAACATGATTCTGATCCGAAAAAGGAGGTTAGCAGCTGTGGAGTTGTGAGGACGTGTCACAGCCCCCCTGAAGCCTGAGATGTGGCTTCATCTGAGTTCAGTGGGCTGCTCACGTGATTGGAAATGTGTGTGTCTTCAAAGGCTTTGGACCGGAGCTGAAATCGCTGATGCTAAACTCCCCTGAAAGGACTCATTGTACTTGGATGATACCCCGTGTACCTGCAAATCAGAAAACTTCCTCTCAACACTTACTTTGCAAATTTGAAGTGATGTCTCAAGTCTCCCAGCATTTGTTTTCCACATTAGTCACAAATTGAGGACTCCTGTGTAAGGAACCTCTCGCCATGCACTCACAGGAGCTGTCCAAGTACAGCTCTTGTCTTGTCAGGAGAACGCACATGTACAGTAATACTTTGGCAGCGTTTATGATTCATGAGGGAAATGTATGTTTATTATTAGTGCATTTGAGTACATTTAATAATGCCTAATTTGTGCCTTTCATCCACAAATCTTAGAATGCCAAGTGTGGGCAGGTTCCTAGAACTGGGGACTGGTCTTCTTAGAAGCCAGTACAGAAACTTCCATTGATCTCGGTAGCTTTTGTGGTCAGCTTGAAGCAAATTTAGCATTTATTGATAAATAGATAGAGAAAAAGTCCAGATTCATAGCAGGAAACAAAGTAAAAAGGAATAAACATGAGCAAACCTACCAGAAAAAGCATGAAGAAGCAATGTACTCAGAAAAAGAACACAGAAATGTGCCTGTTTTTTCAAATATCTTTGTAAAAGGAAGTTTTTAAGGGGCGACACAGGATAATTTCAGATAGAATTACCTTTCTTTACACTGAAATAAAACCATGCTTACCTTACACATTAGAAAAAATAAAATTTAAACCATAATATGAATTTTGTTCTTGAATATTCTTAAAAATTTGGAATTCCACAGGTAATGTACGTGCAACATGCCCTCCTGAACAGCCCAGCTAAAAGTCTCTGGATGCTGCTGTGCCTGCTCTTCCTAATCGAATACCTATTTTTCATTCCAGGAGTGATCCAATGTTTACTGCAGTGCAGGCAGGTACAAGGCAAGTCATCCCCCTCGGCCAGGAGACCTTCTCTCTTTGGGTATCCAAAACTCACCGACTGAACTGGAGAAACTCCTCCTCGCCCCCAGCTTGACCTCATGGGTTTTTGAATGAGGCTCTACCTGAGGCACAGCTCCCTCCACTCTACCCATAGGTGATGGGTTAGTACTTACACAGCAGTGTCTTCATTTTGGCTGGGTCCTCCTATGTGGGGCAGGACAAAGACACGGTCTGCACACAATTCATCACACAAAATATTCACAACACCCAGCTGCACACCAGCTCCAGGGCTGGATTTGATGACAACGGTGCTTCAGTGTGAGTTTCCTCTTCTGGGCATCGGGAAATACCTTCTTGTTTATAACCCATCACGTCAGTAAACACGTGCCAATGCCACGTGCTCACGGTTACCCCAAGCTGGGTGCTCCAGTCACCATGCGTTACAAACATGTACCACAGTCACCGTGAGGGTGTTACAGCCACGTCATCCCCACGCTCGCCACTGCACTACAGGCAATGCCGCTGCCAACACAGTATCTTCTGGTAGCTAATCTCCTTTGTGGGATTCGAGGGGACCGGAGCAGGATTTTGACAAGCTAAGCTCTAAAATGCCAGTTGCAAGTTCCCAAAGATAGAAATGCTGCAGAATGAATCAGTTACGTAGACGCTCTGCCACCCCCGACAAAACAGCCCCTAAAATAAACCTGAGTGTAGGCAGTGCCAGAAGCTTTTTTCATACTGGCCACCATACTGTGTTGCAGTTAGCGAACCATTTATTATGGAGAATTTGAGTTTTTCCCCTTTCCCAGACACAGATTTTCAAGACTACTTGTGATTTTTTAATATTGTTTTGTTTGATGGCTAAGTCCTTCACGCCAGCATGTCTCAGATGTACTGTCCACGTGGTACAGTCCTCTCCTGTAACTGCATCCAGGTAACGGCATGAGCAGCATGAACTTGCAGGGTTGGGATGTGCAAAGTCATTTGCTAACACAGACCAAGCAAATACAAATGATGTTGAAAGGCTTGTGGGAAGAAGCTTAAAAGTGAGAACAAATGTTAAAGGGTTTTATTTGACAGTTTTATTCTAGTCATTATTCGTTTGTGCTTTTCAAAAATTTTTGTTAAAGCAAAGGTTTGTTCCAAACTTGAACATCAAAAACAAAAGTAAGAAACTTCTTCCACTATACAAAACGGAATTCTTCTACACAGTTTGAATCTCAAAGGCCTTAGGAAAGACCAGTCTATATTGCCCCTGACTTTTACTATCTGCCATTATTTTTCTGATATTTATATACCCAAAACATTGGAAGTGAATCTTACTAAGATTCGTTACATACTCTCAGGTTCTGTGTTGGCAGTGCCACAGAACAAGAAGCAATATTATAAAACCATCTTTCAACTAAGAAAAAAACAACTTTACACATCTTCAAAATAATGCAAAAAAAGAAAGCCTTTCTAAGTAAAAAAAGATCCCTCAGGTGAGAGTTTTAATACTGAGAAACAAACGAGACAAACTAGTTCCCTTCTCTGCAGAGCACAACTGGTACACTTCTGAGTGTGGGTGCCTCCATTAGTGGTGGGCTTGTCTTCATTTCTTCTAACCTCACAGGACAGAAATTTTGAATTATTCCAGAAAGATAAGTAGCAGTCCGGGTGGTTTACAAATATATGTATTGCTTAAATTAGACCGCCCTGAGCTAGATCCCAGAACTGTCTCAGTGCAGAGGTTTGACAGGCAGAACACCTACAGTTCAATCGCTCTTAGAGGACAGGACCTGGAGCCAGAGGTCAGTACACGCCGTAGCTCCCTGCCACATCAGAATTTACTGAGAAAAGCTCATAATCCCAGGGCAAACTCAAAACAGGTTTTAGGGAGCAGACAGTGACTCACGCTGCCAGGAACTCCCCGGTGTCACAGCAGACTATTCCTGTTTTCTTTGGCCCTGGCACAGGCTCTGCCCACCCAGGCACCCCACTGCTGCCCGCAGAGCAATGCCAGTGCAGCTCCCACCCACACTGTGCCATGGCACCCGCAGATTCACAAAGTGCTCAAATACAGGTGTTTAAAGCAAGAAAAACACATGTACACGAGCAAAGTTCTTCCCCAGTTATTCTCTAAGCAGGGCAGTTTGATTTGGCAAAGGGAGTAGTGGCTACAGATGGAAAAAGATAGAAGAAAATACTCTCTAATAATACAATTAAGCAGCTACTGAGGGATACGCACTGTGCTGAAATTTCAGAAGTTATGGGCTGAGGAAGATGCTGTTCACTTCTGGCCCTTGTGAGCATCTCCCTCTGTGCTGGGTGGGCAGAGGGGCTGACTCTTCCGTTAAGGGAAGGATGAAGAAAACCACATCACATGTGTGTGCTCATGGATGTCACGTACAAACACCCTTTTCTTTGGGCATATCACTGATAAAATGAAAGCCCAACAACTGATGTGAGGCTGTAACAAAGTCAAACCAACGCAAAAGGTAATGAAATAAAAAATACCAGCAACATTTGGAGGAGATGATCGGAAATGTCTCCTGGATCACCCAGAGTGATCTCTCACGGTGCAGTCTGTGTGCAGTGCTACACACCACTCAGCAGAGCCAGGCGTGCTGGTTGGTTTGTGCAGGCTACAGCAGGTGAAGAAGAAAGGCTTTCTGAAAGCCACTTACCATCCTTGGGGGAGAAAAGGTCCTCCCTCCCTCTGGCCTGTTCTCAGATAGGAGTTTCCAAACTCTCTTCCCCACTGAAACTCTTGCCAGCACTCTCTCTGGTGCAGATGGGCTGGGTAAGACATTTCCATGTGGGAGGGTGTGAAATCCTACTCCTAGAAAGCAGTTGGGTGCCACTGGGGCCAGCGGCAGAGACTGTGTTAAGTAGCAGCAGGTACTTCACAATCTGCTATCAGGTACTCTGAGCTTGATGTGGAGGTCCTCTGAGCGCAGGTTCAGAAAAGGAGAGTTGTCCAAGGCAGGGGTTCAGCCAGAATCAGGTTTCAGAGAATCTGAGCAGTGAGATCCTCACTCATCTGAAGCCAACAGGAATGTGCCGGCTGACTTCACAGGTCCAAGCATTTGACTATGGTTTGTTCAAACAAATAGTAAAAAAAACACTCAAATGATTTAAAAAGCCTTTGGAACAGCACTTGGAAAACTACGTCTTTTGCTAACTGTTAGCTTTAACCCTTGCGCTGCAGCTGGACGTTGTTACTCCCAGTGGCTGCAGAGTTGGTAAGTGCAGGTGGAACTACAGGCAGAGGTGCTCTGGAATAATACTGACACGAAAGACAGCTTGATTTGCACCAGGATAGTTAGTCGTTCACACAGCTCAGTACTGCTAACCTGTTCTCCTGTCACTGTTCAATTCAAAACAACAATTGATTATTAATACAAAGGTGATTAAGGGTGATGTTCAGGCGCACACAGGATGTGTGAGGTGAGCTGTGAAAGCAGACGCTCCCCATGCAATCCCGAGTGCCTGGGAACGCTCCCTGGGGACACTGGATTACGTAGCTGCAAGTTCCTCTCCGGAAGTGTCTGAGGTGTTCTCCAGAAGGTGTCGGACCATGTCAGAACAATCCCGTGCACTCACGTACGCGCATCGCAAGCACACGCACACGCAAGATGCTGAGTGCTACACAAACAACCCTTTCGGCCTTTCACAAATTCTTCTTTTTAAGGGACAGAAGCAACATCCCTATTTTCCCTCTAAGCACTTGGGAAAGAATTCCTCCAGCACACGAGTCTTAATTTTGACAAAATATTTGGGTGAGAAGAAGCACTTTGTAATCCCTCCCGGTATGTTTAAAAGAATTCATTGACAATTGCTATGAAACTGTATATGCATTGTATTTTAGGGTTTTTTGTAACAGTTGAATTGCTGTGTTTAATGCTTTGGTTTACATTATTCTAAATTTCTAAACTTCTGGAAATACATTTCCATACAAACGATACTACTAGAGAAAAAAAAAAGAAAACAGAGTCCCTGTAAGAACAGTTGTACCTCTTAATGTAATTGTATGATGCAGTATCGTAAGAAAACTCTGGACACGCCTTTTCAAACCCAGGATCACTAGAACACTTATCACATTGTCCTGCACTTCTTGGCCTGACTGATCCACCACTTAAAAACAACCAACAAGGACCTCTGGAACTCCAGGAATTCCTGAAGAGTCAAGATTATGAGCAATTAATACTTACTCTAAAATTAAATGAGCAAATGGTTAGTAAACCATCAGCACCTCCGATTCCAGACCTCTGGTTTTACGATTCATTGCTTCCAATTACTAAATGTCACAGTTACTTTACACAGAACCAGCCCTGCGAGTACTCCCGTGCCTCGACTTTTCCAGTACCTGCCTTGACTTTTCTCGGATTATTGCTGAGACTATCAACCGCGCAGTAGATCTTCCCGACCTTGCACTATTATCTTATTCGGAAACATTCATCCTTCTCACCTAAGCTTGTTTTTCTGAGCACCGAACAACTGTCTGAAATGTTAACTAACCTTTATTGCTGTGACAGCTGAAGAACCTCACCACAGCAGTTTGCCCGCAAAGCCCCTGTGTCTTTATATTTCTCTAGCATTTTCAAGAAAATGGTCATATGAATAATTCTTGAATTAAAAAAAACAACAACATTGTCAAAATACTATATGGAGGAAGAATGCCTCAGCACGGAAAGGACTGGCACCTTCAGCTGATCTAAATACACAAGTTACAGACCGTGAAGTTGCTTTACAGATGAGAAATTTTGAAATATGCTCTTACATTTATCTTTTTTCAGTGGTGAAATTGATAATTTTCTTAGATTAAATGCCATTTCTCAAGCCTTGTACTGATTGTATGGGGGAAAAAGGTTTAGGAAAGCATGACTGAAAGCAACACAGATGATCATGTTCTTGTAGGTGGTCACATCTTCCTTTGTAAAGATGCATAAAAACATGATTAAAAGACAGAGATCTCAATTTTTTTTTATTTCAAACTCCAATTTGAAATGTGGTTAACGAGCAGGCACTAGTTATAAACTGTACTGAGAGTTTCTGAAGAACCCAGACACGTAAGAGCCGGCCTTAGGACGAGACTGCAGCTGCTGTATCCTCACAGCAACATCACGGAATTTCATTTCTATCAGGAACTGCTAAACAACACAGTAACCAAATCTAATGGAGATGTGCTTTCCTGACATGCAGAATAGCTGAGACACAGGCAAGAAACTAAGACTGGCACCAGCATGCTATAGAAAATGAGGTATTGCTATTGTTACTGCCTTCTCTCATTTTTATTCTTTTCCATTGTGAACTTTACAGTTGTGATTATAAACCCCAGGTAGAAAATGTGCTTTTCCAGACTGTAAAAAAAGAGATGGGCCAATCAAACCCAAGAGTCCACCAATTGCCACTGACTTGCAAAGGCTTAAGATGAGGCTGCTGGCCCATAACCACAGAGCTCCACCAGTGCAGTGTCCTTTCCCCATCCTATTTTTTGTTGAGGAACAGCATTCCTTGGACATTCCAGTTATAGTTTATGAGTAAAATGGGAATTTGCTGTTGATGTGAGTCAGGTCAGAATTTAACCCTGGAACTTTAAATTAAAAAATGCAAAGGATTTTCTATGATTCAATTTGAGTTGGAGTCAGTGTCTGTCATCCTACAAGTTCCTCAGGATCTCCTGCACAACGATCTGTCTTCTGGGATTCTCCTGCGTAGCTGCTGCCACTCTGCTGTGGCAAATGTGAGACTGGTCCAGCTGGACAAGCTAATACAATGACAAAATTAACTGCAAAGGGAGCAAATCGATCACTCCTGCATCTCATAGTGGAACACTCATGATCATCACTGAAGCTCCAATTCAGTGAAGAACTTAAACACATGCTCAACTGGAAAACCTGTATCAGTCGTCCCCTTGATTTACAGGGATATTTTGCTACTTTAAGATAAGCCAGTGCTTTGCTGCCTCAAGACCAAACAGTGGAGCCTATGTGCAGCTCTGTGCCAAGAATAATTGTACAAAGGGCTAAGAAATTACTGTTAGCTGTTTTAATAATGCCTAATCAGTTGGCAATTATAAGTTACTGCGGCCTGCAAAACGTGAGAGGTCTGACAAATAGCATCTGTAATGTTCCCACCAAAATGACTCATAAAATACAGTATTTTCACCTGTTCCTAAGGCTCACCTGCACCAGAGGAACTCTTCTGTCCATCCTAAGGCCCTTCTATATCCAGCATTTATAAGTTCAAGACATTAGATGTGGGTCACCCCCAGACTTACTGCAAGTCCCTCATGTGAACAGAGTTGGGATTTGCAGCATGAGAGTCCAGCTGATGAAGGACATTTCTAAACCAAGGAGCAGCATAAGATTCAGAGAACCAAACTACACCATGTGGGCTGTTACCAAACATTCTTCAACCACAGAAAACTGTCACCAGAAACACGAGTACCTCTGCAATTTTGGATCTGCTCCAATACTTTTTCCAAAGAAGTAGAAACATTAAAATTAGTGAAAATAATAAGCTTTTAAAGTTCTCATTTAAAATACATGACATTTTTATTTTCATTGTTTAACAAGACAAAATGAGGATAAAAGTAGGGTATCAAAAGTGGGTGATGGCATCCATACGTCTTCATAATTGGCATACACGTAATGTATATGAGTAAGCCACACATTTCTAGTGAGAGACGATGAACAAACACACGTGTACAGAGATATAGAAACATCCTATACATACATACATGAGTGAATATACATCCAGTGTACAGACAAGGTACTATACAGGTACAGCGAGTGCAATATACTGTGTAAGGCTATACAAACACCAACAGGTTGGGTGAAATGTGACAACCATGAGAAGAAAGCTGGGATGGCTTGTGACCGGCGGTGGGGGAGACCTGGCCCTTCTGTGCCACGTTTTATGCATCAGGCACACACGGTTCGAACAGAAACAAGGTACAAAACACTCAGTTCCTATGCAAAAAAGGTGAAAGACAAGCGGGGGTGTGGGGAGGACACTGGGATGTGCATGAGAAGACAAATAAGGGTGTTCTACCTAGAATACAGAATGTTTGGCTCGTTTACAGACAATGCCTATATATAAACCCATGCGCTTTCATGAATTCATGCCATTTTTATTTCATTTTTTCTTCCTTTAAGAATATTTTATAAAATTCTTGCCCTGAGTTGAACATAAACACACACAGAAAAGGCAGGGGTGGTGGGGGGATGTGAAAAAAAGGAAACTGCATGCTTCTGGGGATTTTTTAAAGTATTTTTTTAACCAAGGCACAATGTCTTCAATAGTGGTTGCAAGACCGTTGGAAATAAACTCAGCAATTGCTATTGTTCTGGTACTGCATCCGTCCTAACGTGACTAAGCTCATTGTTTGCACACAAAAGTCTCAGAACAAGTTTTGAAGTGAACTTATAAGTTTTAGAAGAGAATAAATGAATTTATGAGAAGTGCCTTAAAGAGAGATTCGCTGAAGAGGAAGGAATCCTACCAAATTAATTTCCTTCATAGACAACTTACTGGTGTTTGGACTGGAATTATTTCACGTAAATTACCTCATATGTTGGTTCAGTATTACTGTAAGTTGTTATTTTTATTAGAACTATGTATGATGCTGGAAGAGCAGCTAATCACCAGAGGAAGAATTTCCAAAGAATTTTTAGTTTCTTGTTGTAGGCAGGACAGGATAGAGATCTCACCAATTCCGTGTTTCATAAGCTGCAAGAGCTACAGCTTAGGAACATCTTGACAATGACACCCTAAGCTCCCAAGGTGTGTGTCTCCCCATCCCATCAACCTGTGCAAGTCCTGAATATTAGTTATTAGTTCCTGTGTAAGTCATACTAAATGCTACACACCTGAGTACAAGTCTGACTCTCAAAAGAAAGGGCTGGGTGCTGTTGGCCCGTGTCCAAGCCTGTGAGCTCCAGAGTCACACAATCCTCACCAACTTCTCATAACCTTCCAGGGAACAATCACTGACGTCGTGCTGCTTCGGCTGCAGCACCTACCCCTGTAGATTTCTCTGTTGAGCTAAGCCTATTTTTGCAAGTACTGAAACACATCAGCCCAACTCTGTCAAAATCAGGCACCACATAACAACCCCCTGAAACCACTGACCATGCAGATGGGATCTTCTCATGCCTGTCCTATGCCTTTTAAAGAGATCCTAACTTCCAATCTGAGAGCCAACTCAGTAAAGATGGTAAGATAATGTTGAGCAGGAGGAGAAAACCCTCATAAAGGTTGCATTTCATTCTTTGTCAGAAAGCTGTTGGATTTGAAAGATTCAACAGCTTCTGTGAGGAGCTAGCCCCACTCTGTGCTTTGCTGGCAAGCTCATGAAGCCCGTGCAAGAACAAGAAGAGATCAGAGTCGGGGAATGGAATCTTCTTCCTCCCACTCTCTTCCATCACAGCTGAGATGGTGGTAGCCAAGCTGGCACTCGACGGCGAGGAAAGGTGTGAAGACAGACTCCAGGCCTGCTGCTCAGAGACTGGTCACTCTGTTCCCACATCTGACACCTTCTCTCTCTGGCGTCACTTTTCCTACAGCTGACCTGCTTTCACCTGTCACTGCTTCTCCCCAAAACGTCTTTTTTTTGTGCCTAAACCCTATGCTATTGAGCAGTATGGAGTAGGAGAATCACCAAAGCCATGCGTGGGCCTGGAGACCTACTGCGACAGCAGATCCACCTTCGCATAGCTTCCCCCACACCATGAACGAGAGGCCACCTCGGTGGTGCAAGGGCCACCGAGCATGTACTCGGTCATGAACTGCAATCACAAGTCCAGGCAAAGCAGGGCGCAGCAATGCAGTGACCTGCTTCTGCTGCATGACCAGCCTGGCTGGACGCTGAAGAAAAGCTGTGGGGACAGCAACAGCAGGGCTGTCTGCCAGCAGAAGATGGCCTGGACACATTGGCTTCTCTTGCCAATCAGTCAGGCGTGCCTTGGAGGTGAGGGATGATGGATGGGGCAATTCCACCCACTTTGAGGTCTGCGTTTGCTTTTGTTTCTTTCTTTTTTTAATATGTGCTCTCCTTTTGCAGTTTGTATATTTAGAAACAATTGCTCTGCCCCAGACCCCTGCACTTATTATGTAAGAGCAGCTTCAAGATGAAACTCAACACAATGCAGTGTGGAGCCCTCCCTCAAGCATTAACATTCTTCTTGTTGCTCTCATCCAAAATGTTGACAGCATATTTAGCTGGGCTGACGACAGCAGAATCTTGCCTTGGTGTGTGCAAGATACTTGTCCTCGCAGGAAAAAGCCCAGAGCTCTGCGAACTGAAGTAATCCAACCGCTCCCTCTCGTGGGCATGGGGCTCTGCTGCACTTCATGAAAAGCTACTCTGAAACCCAAACTCCCGCAGATTTTTAGCAGTGCAGAGTCCCCTCCCAGAAGGCTGTGTGACACTTCAGGACACAGCTCATCATGCCCCAACGCTCCGTCCTCGGCAATGACAACCAATGTGGTGGCTCATCCCTCACTCTTGGGCAAATTCCGCCTGAACCAGAAGGCAAAATCCTGCAGCTCAGCTTGATTCAGACTTTCAAACGCGCTCAGGCCACACACTGGTCAAATCCAGACACTGCCTCAAGGTGAAAGCAGTGAAGTGCTTGACCCAGGGGTTTCCCTCTGTACCCTGCTGTGGGTTCTTCCACGCCCGTCCGTCCTCCCAGGTAGGACCCAAAGGAGTTTCCTCCTCTCAGGTTTTTGCAAAACCTGCATCCCCAAAATTCAGTCTGTGTTTACATTCCTTTGTTTTCACCCGCACAGACACTAAAGACTTCCTCACTTGAAGGGCAGGACATCATTTGTACAATGTTCCTAGTAAAATTTACCTGGTTTTCCAGTTCTGGACATTCAGATGCGCTTAGTTGTATTAGTGGCATACAAAACTAATTAAAATCACTGTCAAAGATACAGTAGATGGCACCCCACATACTTTTTGCACTTTCTAATTTCACATAAACCAAAGCCTGAGCAATTCCTGACAGTCACAGACTTACCAATCTGCCCCCATCTGCAGCTGCTTTCTCCTCTATTGCACCGAGCTTACAGATCCTGGGGGTAAGGACACTCTGGGGTCTACGCACATTGTCTATCAACACGGGACCTTATTTCTGACTAGACTCTTAAACACCACCACAGACGTTACTGTGGTAGATCCTAGTGGCCAACATTAAGCAGGTTTTGGATCCAGTGACTATCCCAAGCCTTACTAAAGGTGATGGTTAAACATAAGGAGTCATTAAGTTCCTTGAAGGGAACAGCTTCACAGGCAAAAATAGAAGCTGCCATCCAAAGCAATAAATGGTGTATAGAAAGTCCGGACCAAAATCCCATGGGACTCTGATTACAGAGTGAGAGGCATGGGGCTGTTCCCACACTGTGGACATATATTTTGGATGAAGAAAAAGATCAAGTATCAAAAAGGAACAACCAGGATCTTGGCTCAAGGAGCACAGAGAGAGATCTCAGAGACACTGCGCTGGCTGAAGGCAACACTTGGCTTTTACACACAGGGACAAGAAGAAAACGATAGCCACCATCCCATGAATTGTTTCATATATTTTGCTATTCTACGTCCAAAGTACACAATAGACTTCCAAAAAGAGGAAAGGACTTTCAAAAAGTAAAAAAGAGGGATGGAGAAAGTCATACCAGACTGGTAATTAGCCACGTCACTAGATAATCCTATTGAATAGGAATTTGGGACTGCACCTCCCCTGAGATCTTTAACCAGGGAGATCTTTTTCCCCCTTTGGCCCAGAAAGCAAGTACAACAGAAGGTAGTTCTTTCATTGAAAATCCTCTGCATTACTAGAACCACAAAAGCAGGATCATTAGAATCCAATGCTAGTTTCAGATTGCAGTTCATCAAGGAGCACATCTAGCACACCTTTTTTTGGGTGTTTTTCCCTAGTATTCAAACTGGATGAAAGAGCACTTTGGTCTGCAGAGCTCTCCATCCACCCGCAACAACTGTATTTCTTTCCTATAATGGAAGTTCAAAAAGGACTGCCGTGACCAGACATGGAAGAGCGGGGCTTGATTTATAGGTGCTCATTTTTCAGCAGCAGAATCCATTAAAGGCAGCAGCCAGGAGCCCAGCCTTGCTACGATGCCCGACCACTGCAGGGTGTCCACTGCCCGCTTTGTACCCTGCACACTATTCCTGGGGAAAATGGCAACTTTAAGCAGAGAACAACAGGAGAGCACAGATGCTGTGTTTGTGCTCGCAGAGCAGCACGGAGCCCATACGCTTCCAGATGCGCATTTGCCAACTAAAGCATGATAATGTCAATTCATTGGGGAAGTACTTTGCCTAGGTGCCTCCAAAAATAATTATAGCCATAATAGTAACAATTTACCCTTCTTGCATTCATTAATTGGAGAGTGAACACAATGCTTACATTGCACACAAGGACTCTAGCATGCTTTGTACGCACAGCTAAGGCTGGAGACGGTAAGAGCTGCACTTGTGATGTTTAGTTGACCCAGGAGTTATTCACAAACTCAGGCCTGAGACAAATGCTTAGCTGCACTGCTGAAGAGCACCTAGTAGCTATCAAAATTAAGCTCAAAATTATTTCTCTAAAGTTTTGTAAATTTCTTACATGTCTTTAGTAAATTTCTTAAATGTCCTAAGTTCTGTACAATGAGTTTATACTGCTCTTAAACTGCAGGGCATTGCCCTAAGAATGCACGTGGAGAGCAGCTAAATATGTATCTCAGCTTTTTCTTTGTCATATTTCCCTTCCATCATTCTTTTAAGATGGAACAATTAGAATGCATATTTGGGATTTTTCAGATAACGTACAAAATTAAATAGCAGTAACAGGTCTCACACCAGTTTTAATGCTAGATTTTTTTTTTCATGACAAATTGTGCATGTTTTAATTCCGTTTTGGTCATCACCTATATATTGACTCTTAAACAAGATGATGTCCAGTCTGCTGTTTGGAAGAATTTGATATTCAACAGGTGAGGCTGGTGCAAGCCCCCTCTCTCACACCAGCTGAGTTGGTGTGGGGCTGTGTGGGGTGCCAGCAAGAGGGCAGCCACCCTTCGTGAAGGGCATGAAGAACGTAGTTTAACGACAGCTTCTTCACAAGGTTCCTGCTGTTATTTAATGCAACATTTTCTGCACAAGGTTCCTGCAATTATTCAATGCTTCTAAAAGAAACCATTTTCCTCCCAGAACACCCGGGAGAAGCTCCTCTGAGGGAGCTGGGAAGGGTCTTGGCCCGTCCCCGGGCTGGGCAGGTCCTGCCCCCCGCACTGCCAGGCTTCGTCCCCGGGCTGGGCAGGCCCTGTCCCCGGCACTGCCAGGCTTTGTCCCCGGGCTGGGCAGGCCCTGTCCCCG
>JAVSBS010027941.1:23771-46921 GCA_033124195.1 Coracias cyanogaster | reverse complement strand
CACCCCCTGGCTTCCGCTTCCCAGAAGACTTCCCGGTGATCCATGGGAGTGGTAGTTCCGTCTAGCTGGCTTAAAAAAGGCATTTCAAGATACCGGGTCCGTTTACCACACTGCCACTTCCGGAGTGTGAGATAGTACACGTTGACATGTGAAATTTCATCCTGAGACTAAAACCAGTAAGTATGTGCCTTTGTACCACAATTAGGAGTGTCTATATCAGACTGACAGCCTACCTCTGGCTTGGAGGTCCTTCCACTCCTTGTTTCTTTTTTTATTTCTTGAGCTTACTTTCATTCTCTCATGTAGGCTATCAAGTCAGGTAGTGTGACAAGGCTGGAAATGTCAAGCAATAAAGTAAAAGAGAGAGCATAATATTTTTTCTTGGCTGAAAAAACAGGCAAGTACCTAATCCTTGACAAAAAAATGCAGTTTATTGGTTTTAGCACTTTTCTGTAGGCCTGTATATTTTTATTTCTTAGATCAGTTTCTAGAAGCAACAGGTGAAAGCTATGAAAGAGAACAACTCAATACTTTACAGGAAGATAATTCTCCACTCAAGTTGAAAACATAAAAAGTTGTCATAAAGTTATAATAGGCTTTCTTGTGTTTGTGTAGGGGGTATCCTAGAGACTTTGTTATCAGCGTAAAGTTCCATTTGTTGTTTTTACATCGACTAACTGGCTGCAGACATTAAATGGCTTGAAATCTTCAGAAACAAAGAGAAAGGTGGCATTTTTAGTGATCGTGTTCTCTCTTTGCACATGTCATGCAGAGCTTTTAATACCCACTAACTCCATAGAGAGGCTTGAATGACAACATTGAACCTCCCACATTTTGTGGCAGAAAAAAAAATAATTAGAATGCTAATAAAATGATAAACTGGGTAGATATTACAGATCTCTCCTCACTCCCAAGAAAAATAACCCACAAGCAGCTCAAGAAAGGACAGAAGTAATGTAAGGATTGACATTTGAGGAATACACTACAAAAATGTTTCATAAGTACATTTTAAAGGCCATTTATGTCACGCGATTCTAGATATAAGAAGATGATCATAACTGAGCAAAGCCGCTGCCCAGATATCTGTCATTTAGAAACAGAAAAAGTTGGAGCAGGCTGAAAACAATGCCCAGGGATTAAACATCATGAATGTTAATATGTTAGGCAGAACAGCAAAGCTGCAATCCCTGGTTAATGTTTTCACAGAAGACTTACAGATAGCAGAGCATGTGTTTGGGCCATTTACTAAAGCAAGAATTTGGGAAAGAAAGCTAAAACACATAACTAGACATATAATTCCCATAATATTAGTAAACATTGCACATACTATAGCTTGATGTAGCCAGTAATTGTGTGTTTATCTTTTTCCTTTGTCTTTCATGACCTTAGCATTAGCAAAAACTACTAGCAGTAGGGAAAAGAGTGAAAGGAAAATGTTTATACATAAATATATTCTGTATGTTCAGTCTTTTGATTAGGGACTAGAATGTCTGTTTCTTGACCCTTTATTTCTTTCTGTCCAAAGGCCACCCTCAAGCTGACCTCTGAACTGATAGTCAGTGTTCATGTAGGTCATTTGCAACGTCATTTTAAATAAAACCAATATGAGGTAACTCTACGATCTTAACAGGAATCTTTCTTTGGGGAATACACTGTGACTTCTGTTTAAAATATCTATTTTTCTTTGCATATCAGTTAATTGAAAGCAAGGTAATTCATTGTAATAAAGGCATTTGTGGCATCTCAGCACTTCAGGAGCAAGAGTTCTTCAGAGGCAAGGAGTTGTTAACTTCAAATAGCATTCTCACTTGTTTGGTATTACTCTTTAAGATACTTAAATGAGTCAAGGCATTTGTGTCCAATTTGGACCCAGTGCCCACCACAGTGCCCAATGCTACAGAAGATTTGAAAGAATGGCAATTCTATCTTACTGCTTGTAAGTGGCTGCATGATGAGAGCATACATTGTACCGATGCCCTGGGTAGATTGCATGAAGAAATAAAGAGTTAAAGATGGAAAAAGGGGTTATGAGTACAAGAATTAATCAGCATATAAAGTGCAGGGTTGAAATTACTGCCTAACAGAAAGTGACAAAGAGAGTTACAAAGAATTTCAGAAATATCGATGAAGGATTACCTGTTTTGGAAACCAATTTTAGCTATCCCATCTTCACCCTATAATGTCTCGTATTTATCCTAACCCCCAACTGAACTTACCAGCACAGTGTATTGAATACATTTACGAGAATCCTGATACCTAGACATTGGTAAAATCTAGAGAAAATCTTCACTCTCTTTCATCCTTATCATTTTGTACCTCTTGATATCTCTAGGCCTAACTATGCTTACAATTCTCAAGCACTGTACCAATGAATCTCAGTTTTGCTGACATAGCCCCCCTCCACACTCAGACTCTTTGTAGCTAAAATGCTAAAAAATGCTCTGTGCTCTCTGAAAAACACAACTTTAATGTAAATCGTTAGTTTGAACACAACACCATCCTAATGTGACTACATGGTTTGGAGCTGGCTCTCAGCATGGGTAGAACAAACCCAAGTTGCCTATGTGAAGAGGTGTTAATGCATGTTGGATCAGAGGAATTTCAGGGGAACCACGTTCAGTTGAAATATGCTGATTTTTTTGTTGAAGCTGGATACTTCAGACACTTTAGTTGCTTAAGTCAGAACAGTACTTTTTCAAGAAAAGCAAAAACTAGAAAAACATGAATTGTTTTGAGAAATCCTGTTCTGACATTTTTTAAGATATGTGGGTTTTATTTTATGTTGAAATTAACTTTTATTTTTATTTTTAAAAATGGTATGACGTACCACTGGAGAAAGGATAATAATCAGCAGGCTGGCATTGAAGGAAAGTTTTCTAAAACAACTTTCATATTTTAAAAATTGCAGCTTTGGAGTATAGAATCAAAAAAAATGATGACACCTCTATTAGTTTTGAGTCTTAAGGAAAGATTTTGTGAACATCTGCTATGAATTGTTTGTGTACCACAGAACCTGTTTGGAAAAGGAGAAGAGGCTGAAAGAAAAAGTCCAGGGCCTACAACACTTGCACAAAGATAATGAGTTTTCACATATGAGATGCCATACAGAATGAGATTTTTGATGAGGTGCCCTTGAGAGTCAGTAGTTACTGTGTCCCATTAAATTTTGAACTTAGTATATTGACAACTGCTCTCTGTAATAAAAGCAAGGTTCTGCTGTTCATCCCATGGCAAGTCTTCTTTCTCTGAGTCACAGAAGTTTCTAGCTAATGGCAGCAGCACTTAATTTGGTGTTCATTTCCTGGGAAGAAGAAAATACCATCTGGCATAACATCTCAGGAAGACTCCCGGTCCCTGGATAAAAGGGAACATCTAAAATCCCTTCCTGCCTCACTCTGTTTCACTGTTACAAGGTGGAAAGTAGTGGAACATTCAGGTCATCACAAAAACAACAGGGAAAAATATTACTTTATTTTTTTAATCACTTTGAATTTTTTTTAATTCAGCTGCCTGCTGAAGGCAGGACATAAAACCTCTAAATGCATTACAGAGTTAAATGCCTGTTCTCTTCACATCTAACAAGGACGTATGTGAAGGTGTAAATTTACATAGTACTGTCATGCTCTTTTGTTATCACTGGATAATTTTCATTGTCTTAGATTCCTTTAGTTGTCTGCACAGTGTGAACGGATTATCTCAAACAGGAGTTAAAATGAGTGCAGAAAAAGACTAAAGTTTGTATTACTCCTGGGTTTTACTAGGAATATTTAATCTCATATGCTCATAATTTTTCTTTTATTACCTACATCTGTCTAACCACAGATAATTTCTCATTCTAGAGAGGAAACCTTAATGGCCCTCTGGTAAGTTACACTCCTTTCAAAACCTAGTAGAAGAGATATGGACCTATTTTCATATTTAGCTATGTTGTTAATAGTTAATGAATTACAGCTGATGGACTTTTTCTTTGAACACATTTGATGTGTCTTCTTGGTCTACATATTTGAAAATGAGATCCCTTTCATCTAAGTGTTTAAGATTTGGATGGAAGTTAGATGGAAGTTTTCATGGGAGTTTCTGAAATTCTGACTTGTGATATATTTTTCTTTCCATGATTCACTTTGCAATGACATGTTTTCTCTAACAGTGATGTAATAAATGCTAAGAAGATTCTCCTCTAAAATCTGAACGGAACTATTAACTAAAAGCATTGAATTCTCACTTGATATCATTGTGTTCTGCTTGGTTACTTCTATTCACGATTATTTTCTCCCACTGTCCCCTGTATAAACTTCAGGCAAGGATAACTTGGGAAGTGAAAGAACTGGGTGATACAATAGATTTGAGTAGAATGGGTGAATGGCTGGAAATTCAGACAGCACTGTTCCAGGTGGTCACCATGGAATTAAGGCTGTAGCTCCTGACAGAGCAAGGTCTTGGATGAATGTCACAATATATGTGTAGTTTCAATCCAGTCTGCTTTGAACACACCAGACCTACAGTTCATGTTTGTAAGGTGCACAGCAGATGCTCTGAGAATAAATGGGCCTGAGATGTCTGGAGAGCAGTGGGCTTGTGCAGTGCATGCTACAGATGCATATGTCTGTGGTTTTGCCTTGGTTTTCCCAAAGAGAACACAAGACTGAGGAGTGTAGGTGGTTGGGTTTGCTATGCAGGAGTAGTAGAAGGCTGCTCAACCCTGCAACATCTGGACCAGGAATGCATCACTTCCAGCTTTGATTCCAGCTATTTTGGAAGTATGCAAAGATATCCTTCTTTAAGAAAAAATTACTGGATGCTGATGTAAGAAGGCATTGAAAAAAGCCCCAAACAAACAAAGGAAAAAAACAAAACAGAAGGGATGTGAAACACCTCATATTGCACATTAGTTTCTGTTACTGGAAATTAAATATGAAGTGAGGAAGTAGACTGCAGAAAAAGACGGGAGAGTTAAGCCAATTGGCTGTTGATACGGAAAATTCATTTCTCCTCTGCTGCTATGAGAGAGTTCCTACGGGCAAACTGCTTGAATCAAACTTTACAAAAGCAAACACTAATTGTGTGTTTGGGCATTAACAGTGTGCCCAACTTAACATCCTCCGCCTTGATTTACATAATTGCTAAGATTCGCAGCAGTAGCTAAAATCGCTGAGATCTGGGCTTTGTAAATGTTCTGTACAGTGAAAAAAGAAATCCTAAATATCTCAAACTGGGTTGTGTTAGGTTTGTGTGTGCTAGGATTTTGATAGTGGGGAGGGGGGGCTACAGGTTCCTATAAGAAGCTTCTAGGAGCTCCCCTGGCTCCAAGTCAGACTCGGCTCTGGCCGAAAGTGAGCCAGTCAGTGATGGTGGAAGCACCTCTGCAATAGCATATTTAAGAGGGGGAAAACCTGTTGGGCAAGTTTTCCTGGAGAGGAGTGGGACCTGAGAGAAGTGAGGAAGGAGGTGGAGAGGTGCACCGGAGCAGAGATTCTCCTCCACCCCATGGTAGGATGGCAGGCTGACACCCTGCAGCCCAGGGAGATTAATGGTAGAGCAGATACCTGGTCGAAGCCCATGGAGGACCCCAGGCCAGAGCAGGTAACTTCACCCAAAGAAGGCCATGACTCCAAGAGAAGCCTGTGCTGGAGCAGTGCATCACTAGGAGTATTGAACCCTGTGGAAGAGACCCATGCTGGAGCAGCTCATGAGAAGCTACAGTCCTGTGGGAAGGACCAACATTGGAGAAGTTTATGGAGAGCTATCTCTCATGGGAGGGACACCACACAGGTGTAGGGGAGGAATGCAAGGAGTCTTTCCACTGAGAAGGAAGGAGCAGCAGAAACAACACATGATGAACTAACCACAGCCCCCATTCCTTGCACCACTGGAGGGGAGGAGATAGACAAAAGCAGGAGTAAAGCTGAACCTGGGAGGAAGGGAGAGGTGGGGAGAAGGTGTGTTTAAGATCCAGTATTTATCACTGTCCTACTCTTTGATTGCGAAATAGGTGGCAATTTTGTTGTTTAAATTAAATTGATGTTTTTTCCCCAAGCCAAGTCTGGTTTTTGCCTCTGGTCATAATTGGTGAGCCCTCCCTGTCCTTGTCTTGACCTTTGAACCTTTTGTTATATTTTCTCCTCCCAATCCTATCCAGCGAGGTAGGAGTGAGAGAGCGACTGGGTGCTGTTTAGCTGCTGGCTGGGTGCGCCTCAACCACGACAGGCTTTCCTAAGTTAGTGAAAACTGTTGTCTTTAATTTTTTTTCCCCTGCTTCTATAAAACAGACAAATTAATAATCATTTATTTTACAGGTTTACTGTGAAGGTAAATGAATATTTGTGAAACAGGACTACTGCAATAAGGACTGCTGTAAGAGGTTGTGCGGGAACCAATAATTCTGTCTTCAGAAATGAGTTCAAGTAATGTGCTGTAAAAAACCCTGTGGGTTACAAGCTTGGCAATAAAGGTAGCACAAAATGCTGAATAACTGTTAGTTAATGTTCTACCATTCATACTGACCACTAAATGAGGTAGAAGATCTCTTGAAAATCTGGAAAGACTAGAGTTAAACTAAAAATTGTATAATTGAGGAAACAGCTAAAGGTTAGATCCAATTTAAATTTTGTATTTATTATCCTGTAATCACTTGATTTAATAATAGTTCTCCTTTAAGGTGAAGTCCTGTGAAGTTAATAGCACTGTAGATATTGAAAATGACTGGCAGCCAAAATATGTAAGAAAAAAGTAATTAGTATAATGTTTTGTGGGAATATGGGTTGGAGATGCTTTTAAAAACACATCCAACAATGGAAGACTTTTTAATGTAAAGATGTAGCTTTGATAAGGCGGGAGGAGGGAAAGATGGAAAAGAATGTAATTTAATGAAAAAACAGTGGGTACATGTAAGCAAATGCTGGTAACAAGAAATAAGTTTCATTTCAGGCTTTCACTTGTTTGGGCTCTTTCCTGTTGAAAAACTGTAAGCTATGCACATAATTAGACATTCATGCTGCCACAATAAATCACTTTTCTGAACACCCTGATGCACCCTGACACTCTAAGCCCAAGATGGCAGGTCCACTCTAAATAAGGATCTGCTGAGTAGCTGACATGAACTTCTGATGCATTTCAAATAGAGACAGCAAGAATCCTTTAACAAGCATCCTCTCTATTTTTCAAAGACTCCCACAGTGTCTGAATATTACTGATTTATCAGAGGAGTCCTCTGCATATACTGTACATGAGTGGAACTATGCTCATCACAGCATTTTGCTGATGAACTATGGCTCCTGTTCTCCTAATTTTCTGGTATTTGTTTTTATTTCCTGTAAACAGTTTGCAGTATGCATGAGATATTTCTATAAATGTAAATTCTTCTTCAGGCACACAGGGAGCTCTTTGAGCAGATGACATTCAAAATGAATAAAATAAATACAGCTTTGGGAAAAAATACGTTTAACAAATCCTTGAAAGAAAAGACTGTAGTTAGAAAAGTTGAGCATGATTCCTTTTAACTTAGTTACATGAAAATCAGTTCAAGTCTTGCTCTGGAAACAGAGAAATACTGAAAAGTACATTCACATGGTGAAATAGAGATCTAGGAGAAAATCTTAATGACACCTTGACAATTAGAGGTGTTGCTGGTACCTAGGGTGTCAAATAAGCCAAATGCCTCTATGGAAGAAAAGGACCATATATAGTCCAGTAGAACAAAGGCAGTAGATGAACAAGCGACAAACTAATACCTTTGTCAGAGTCACAGCTATGTCTGGCTTTGCCAGAAATGAGATGGAAAGACTGAACACATCTGCCATCTTGGCATAATTTATAATCCAGTTGTACTGCTCACTGATACATCGAGCCTGTAATCAATTGAAGTGTGCTGGCTGTGCCAGGCAGGTACAGGTACAGAAGTAGTAGGTGAAGGAGGAGGTGGTAAAATGTAGTAACTTTAATTTGAAGACACACTTTGCTATGTGCTGTTTTGTTGAATGACTCTAGATTTGTATTGACAAAGTGTAAATTAGAACAATTATTCTGACAATCCTTACACTACCAGTGGTTAAGCCTTACTATGGGAAGAGATGGTGCATCCCTGGTTTTTTATACACTACAGTACTATTCTGTCTATCTGACCTGGAGACAAAGAACTACTGAGCAGTTTTTCTAGCAACATGCTGCAACATAATCCAGATTGTACTTTTTTTATCCTTTTTTGTCAATGTTCATCATGCTCAGTGTTTCTCAGGAGACTCTTTCTCTACAACAACCTCCAAACAGGCTTGTAAGTTTATAAATCAGGGTGCATAGGGAAGAGGTATTAATAAGTTGATGGAAGACCTAAGTAGCAAAAAATCTTGATATGTAGATTCCAAAAAGGAACAGAAAAGCCTGTAGGTATTTTCAGAATTTTTTTCTGATGCAGAACATTATTATTTCAGATATCAAATATCTGTTGATTCAAGTCCTCTTATAGTTTTATTCATTTGTAATTAACACCTTACCAGGACATGAGACTATATTTTGATCTAGGTTTTGAAATAATTTTCCAGAAAGTCTAGGTTTTCCTGATCAGGTCACACCTGCCTTTAAGACAGAACAGAATGGTGCAAATCATTTAATAAAGAAGAAAACAAAGCTACTAACCCCCTTTTATCTCATAATCTACAGTCAGATGGTGACTCTTGTCAGTGCTGGCAAGAAGAAATGAGGCTGACGGTTGATTGATTGGAGAATGCTTTGGCAATTGGACAGTGTGCAGAGGCAATGCGGCAAGCAGCTTTGGTCTTAATAACTTTCTATTACACACACTTTTTGTGACACAAGCAAAACGAGGTTTGATTTATTTTTGATGGATCTTCTCCACACTAGTTTTAAAACTCGTTGCTTGAGAAACACCTGAAGTTATTTTATTGCTTCCATAAAAGAAGTACATGGTTTCAGGTGCAGAATCCTTCCATGTTTTACTGTTAGTAAAAGAAATCACTTGTTAAAAAGTGTTTTTCTGCTATTTTAACTTCTGACAGACACTCAGATAATCGGTATTTTTTGGTGTCCAGAAAGCAAAGAGATTGAAAATGTATAAGAGACATGAGGTTATTTTGGAAAATAGCTGAAAAAATTTCCAGGAATCTTCTGGCTTATATTAATGATCCATCACAATAGATTGCTATTCTATCTCCAGTAAGATGGCTTCCAATAGGTCATCTGTTAAACTTTCATTTTTAACCTACTGAAGGTCTAAATTCTGAGCTTTGATATAAACTGATCTATGTCAGTTTATTCCAAAAGAGAATTTTATCTTAGTTTTACTATTTTGAACTGATGAGCTGCTTATCTGTCTGTATGTGAAATCCATACTCATGTCAAATGATACCTATGTTGTATAGCCTTGTTGAAACCTTGTTTTATTTACGTAGCAAACCAGCAAGGAGTGAAAAAAGAGCACAGAGAAAAGATAAGAAAGGATTGGATGCTGACAGACTGACAGGGAAAGGATGACAGAAAATTCATATGGATAACCACTAGACATATTTGGAACAAATAAAGAAGCATCTTCCCTAGAGCATTGTCATTCAGAGTGAAAAATGTTGAGTGACTTTCGTTCCTGCCTAAGGTGGGTTCTGCACACTTTAGGAGCGGGAATGCTGGGGAAGCTCCTTTCCCAGTGGCAAAGTGGGAAAGAAGCTGATAGAGCCATGGGAATGAACAAATACATTAAGCAGGAGGAGATTATTAGTGGAAGACTGTGGAGCTGAACAAATATAGAAAGCATAGGAGCTAATACTGGGGGAAGGTACAACATAGCAGGACTGACAAAACTGTCTCAAAGGATGTTTGTATAGGAATGGAACCTGGGTGGAAACATGTTTGTGAGGATAAGGCCAAAAGAATCTTAACTGTTAAGAGCACTGGCATCTCAATTCTGGAAATGCATGCTTTGATACAGTCCCCTAATTTGCAAATACATGCCTTTTTTTCCACCTCCACATGGATTCTTGAAATGAATTGATGTAAGTAAGACCTGGACTTATACTTTTCACATCCTTTGTCAAGTAACACAGACATTTTCTGGGATTTTTCACTAGTTGATAAAGGAAATTAAGCACCTGTTAACAATACTTCATATCTTAGGTGAACCAAGTAACCCTCAGTACCTGCCTGCTTCCACTGATGGTGGAAGGTAAGTTACAACCAGGAGGATTCTAACTTAGCCTCATACCTAGAGCTAGAAGTAAAAAATCATAGCCTGAATTAGGCTGTGGTTTCCCTCTCATTTATGAGACAAGCTGAAAGAAAGGAATGGCAAGAGGATAAATGATGTAGCCAGGGGAAGTAGATTATTTTCATTCATAGAGATGGCTATTTATTTATTCCAGATTTTTATAGCTTGACAATTGATTATGTGTCCTCCTTTCTGCATGGCCAGGAGAAAGGTCTTCTTACCTGTTCTGCATGAAAACTGAGACGTCACACTATGTGTGAAACTATACCATGAACAACCAGCTACTGTAAGTCACAAGTGGGACAATCCATCATAATGGTGTATTTCTGACATCTACAACATTTTTTTTTAGGTTTTGTATGCATTAATGGGCACTTACTTAGCCGACTGCACATGGATCTGCATTTGTTTCCTGATGCTGCCCATGTCTGTAGCCAACTGGATGCAGAGTTGATGTAAACATACCCCAGCAGCCATGAATCAAGTGGGTACCTTGGTTCAAAGAGAATAGAAATACCTGGGAGAAAGGCATATATTTTCACCTCTGTCTTGTGTGGAGATACATTTAAGAAGTGAGATACTCTTTGGTGAAAGAAGGAGGAGAAAATGAATCTTTAATTTAATGACATAATTGGAGATTTATTTTCACAAAAATGTAAAATAAGTTTTATCATTAAGCACACATGGAGGAAGATTGTCAAACTTTACACAGGTAGTTCTAGTTCAAAGTCTGAACTTTCAACTACTTGTCTTTCTATCCTGTGTATGATGTAGAAAATGTTTACGGTTTTAATATGCAAATTATTCTGAACACGCAGCTACATTATAATTTTCCACCATCACAGCTATTGCTGGATTCCTCCACAGTATTCTCTATTTCATAGAAGAGAAATATTAGAGGGAAGATATTCTCTCACACTGTTCCTAATTATGACACCTAGAGCACCGGGCTTTGATCAGAGACAGCTATTTAGTGAGAGGAGCAGTGGACACAGCCATCAGTAACGTGGCTGTTCTGATAACTGAGATCTTAAATCATAATTGTTATTGCTCATTTTTAAAAATATCTGTTTGGTTCACAATTTTCCTAGTGTTCCATTGATTTAATTACTCTGATTTATGCTTGTTTTGATGTCTGATTAGAGCATTGTTTAAATACATTCAGTCCTTAAAAGTCCACTAAATTAGTTTTCAATCAATTAAATCAAATTTTATTGTACAGGCAACTGCTTTTGTAAATAAATAAATAAATAAATGCAATAATTACATTTAACTACAACTGAGAAGTCAAGATAATATGGATCTATTAGATGTCAGACAAAAGCATTGATATGCCTAGAAAATACACTTCAAGTGTTATATTCATATAGGGATGGAATTGAGTTTGATAATAAGATTTGTCTTTATTCTGTGCAGGCAATAACAACACAAATAACAGCCTTAATTTAAGATAACTGGTCATGGTGCAGCAGGTTGGCTGTGCAGATAATGTGGCAGAATCTTCCTTTCAGAATACAATGAAGAAGAAAAGATATCCTAGAATTAGTATTTGTGGGCTTTGATTCAGTTCCTGCTCTGCTAAAGATTTATTTTTTCCTTTTGACTTGCTATATATACCCATACTCTTAAAATCTATCCCTTTTTTAAGCAGTCAAATATTTGCAGTAATCTGATCTTTAATGTGCTCACCTGTTAAAAAAGGAGAAATCATCTACTAGTAAGATTAATAATATAAAGACTGCAAGGCCATTTAGATATTATGATAAGAAGACATATATAAATATCCTTGACTGAATGGAAGGAAATAGTGTTGCTGAGGGATTACATTTCTTTGCACCAGCTAGAAGGTCAATTGGCAATTACATTTCATTGCTGCTTTTTGCATGGTCCTTAGTCTAAATTAGGACAATGTAAATATGGATCCAGTGTTTCTCTTTTGATGTTCCCCAAGAGTTATCACAGCTACTGGGATTTAGGGAGACATCCCTAAGAAAAGTTGATCCAGTTCTTGCTTTGGTGACTGTGCGCTGCCCAAACACTGAGCCAGTGCTTTGGATGACTTGTCAGGCTGTCATTTGCATAACAGAGGTGTGGAACATTCCTCACGCAGTGTAATTCCAAATGTCATTCGCATTCTGATCAGTATGAACTTCATATTTAAAGTCTGATTATTCATTTACTCTGCTAACATCCAAATGGCCTTTGAGCATTACTTTTTATCTAGCATTTTGAATAATCATGTCCCATCCCTGACCCCAGCATCTCTCAGTGTAGCTGCAACAGTGGCCATGTCCACAGCTCTGTTCCTGGTGACCTAAGCAGCTTCTTTTATGTTCTTAGCAAGAAAGGATGGCATATTATTTTCCCTCGTGATAAGTATTAATCACTCTGTAGTAAAGTGGTTATGGTGTGTGAAGTTGCCTGCTGGCAGTCCTTGTGAGCAGTTTATCACTTTGTCTCCTGCTTTGTTAAATGTCGAGGCTTTCAAAAATAAGTTCATCTCTTTTTTAGAATTACACATGTACATATTTGACTCTAACACTGTAAATTCTGCAGGGTGGGAGAGGAAGGTAGCAGCTTGTTCAGCACCTGACACTTTTTTAGTCTTATTCTGTACTGTGCCTTATGTAATGAGTTTCAGTTCTGGCCAGGGCTGACTGATGCTGGCACACAATACCAGACATTGCTCTAAAAGAAAAGTTGACAGAGTGAGCCTGTTCTCAACTAGACCCAGGTCTAACTGTGCCAGAAATTTGACATTATTCATGTCCAGAATTTGAGTTAAATCTTTTTCATAGAATGATTAGAACTTCAGTGTTCAAATACAAATATGAAATTACAAGATACTTGAGTGTGTGTAGGCAATAGATATGGCTGTAAGATACCAGGAGAGAAACAAATGTGAGTAGAGTGTGCTCAGATTAACTGAAGCAAGAGATGTGTTCAATTTAACTGAAGCATTACAAATGGAATTTGATAGATATAAGATCTTGAAAAATTATTATATTACCTTTTTTCACTAATGAGTTCAAAGTTTAGAGATCAGTTGGTATTTTGAATGGAATTGGCTTCAACCAGTAAACCTACTAACACTGAAAAGATGAATGTATTGCTTGATCTTGATAACATATGATGATGATAACATTGAAATTACCAGCAATACTTTCAAGGATCATCCTAAAATACAGAGTTAAAAAAAACAAAACCTTGGGGCTCTTGTCTGACTTAAGATAACGTGATGGATTCTCTTAATAGGAAAATCATCCTTGTCACTACTAATCTTCAGTGATTGATACCATGATTGATCTTGAAAATAAACATAAACATTTTAACTTTTCATTGATATAACTCTTGTCACTCAAATAGAACACTCAAGTCAGTAAGATTTTTGTCTGAATAACAAAGTAGTATGAAAAAATTAAAAATTTTCTGTTTAGTTAATGACTTAAAGACATTGCTTTTCTGCTGTGATATGCTGTAAATCTACAAATCACTGTACTATAAATCTCTTTTTCATTATATCACCATAATTCATTTGCTATTGTAATTTACATGCTGCAAGTACTATATTTAATTATGTTCTTGCAAAAAAAGTGTAATTTAATTTAAAACTGTTGTAAAATGCAAAAAAGGTGCAGAACAGCATAAATGTATGTAATAAAATCTAGTAACCAATGGTAATTCAATTTCAGAATCAGGCAATTAATCACAGTAGTTCAGTTAGATATCTACTGTTCTTTGTATGCATAATATGGAACAGATCATACTCTCCACTTACCAGTAGTGATGAGAGCCTGATAAATGGATTTAAATGGAAAGATCTCTTCCTTTTTCTTCCCTCCATCCTTCCCTGTCAAATTAAGCCAGAGTTTCATTAAAACTCTAAACTCTAAAAAGGTCTTCCTATTCTGCTAGTATTTTCTGTTGAAGTTGCACTATCCCCTACTTAGTTTTATCATCACATTTTTTGCAGATTTGGAATTTCTCTTTAAGCCTACAGCAGCTAAACGTCCTGGAGTGTGACACCCCACCCAGGGTGTTGTGTTGGGATAAAACACATTCCACACCCTGGGGGAGTTATGGGCAGCCAGATGCAAGAAATGAAGCTATAATTGCTGCCAGAATCTCAGTACAGGTTTCCAGGAGCAATATGCTTAATCATCCACATTGCACTTCCTCTGAGTAACTGGTGATAGTCTGAAGCACTCTTCTGAGGTGTTGCTCTTCATTTTTGTAGTCACAGAAAATGGACAGCCAAAGCATAATTAGTTTTGTATTTTCTCCGACGTGCTCTTAGTGTGATAAAAGATTTCCTAAACCAGAAAAAAGAAACAAAAAACAACCAGTGGGAGTACAGTTCGTATTCCACATGTTAAGGTGTGCATTTTTCAGAGGAATGGCTATTTAAAACGTTTGAAAATCCCACACCTGTTGTTAGCAGTTGCTTTTATAGCTCTTGGAACTTAGTTGTCCAATTGAAGATTTAAAAAGTCTTGTATTTATACAGTTTAAAAAAGGGAATAGCTGTAGGCCCTGTGATAGATATATTTATTTACTTATTTATTTATTAAACCAGCTATGAGGAAGTAGTCCACTAAGTTCCACTGGGGTGTATATACTGATGCTTTGCTTTTCCTGCTTCTAGTACCATATGGATAGATAAGAAGACTTATTTTGTTGTATATGCCTTTGCTTGCTGGGGATAACAGGGCAGTAACTGTCTGTAGCCTCGGGTGTTCAGTTATTGAGTTTGAGAAATATAAATGAAGGAATAAAATACAAAGTTGTTTTTAATAAGTTCACCACCAAATCTCTGGCCACAGCCACTTTAATTTCAGATTGAATAATCTACTCCCCAAAAAAGCCTAAGGGTTGAGTGTGTACCTTGGTATGAGGGAATATAATTTAACTATTTGTGATAATTTAAGAAGACAATTGCATTTTGTTTGTTTGTTTGTTTGGGCTGAAACCACAGAACTCACTATTTTTTCTTCTAATCCTGTACTGAGCGCAAGAACAGGAGTGGGAATTGAAATGTCTTTAAAGCAACTTTGCACAGACCTTGGCATCAATCAGGTCACTTTCACAGCTACTTTAGCTTACTCCCTGCTTCCTAGAACCCATTATACTCACATTTAGCAGAGAATCACTACTGTATCAACAACTGTACTCTTCTCTGTCATTAATGCTTCCATTTGTCCTTAAAATTATCCTTTTTCACCAGGGTTCAAGACATTAATTATACCCCATGGACTGTTTGCTACCTTTTTTTTATAACATTCAGAAAGGCTTGTTCCTTGGCCTCAGTAGCACTGAGTATTTTGGTGCTTATTTGGGAAAGAAAATTTAGATCACTAACTTCTGTACTTGTAGGTGAATGAGAAAATAGTATAGGTCTCGGTATTTTGGACAATACTCATTTTTTAAAAAACTTTTGAACAAACACTGACATTGAATAAAGTTATATCTGTTATATACCAGTAATCTTCCTTTTATATGTACTAAAAAGGAAATGTGAGAGAACTTCACTACTAATTAAAATGGATGCTGTGAAACATATATGGTTAAAGATGAAAGCTCATAAAAAAGAGCTGTAGAAAGGGAGAAAGGTACCTTACTTCTTGCATGTTGATTAAGATTCAAATCCACTAAATGCATGTGACATAAAATATTTCTGAGTCCATGTCAAAGAACATAAACAGCACAATGTAGAGGGAACTTTTAATTATCTCCATAATAGACATTGATGATTATAGCTTGGTTTTGTCTGCCTCTTGCTCTTTTCAAAAGGGAAATAACTTTTAGATGAGACTGGGAAGTCACATAGACATGCAACTTTCCGTCCTGTTTTGGAGTCCAATCATTCATTCACTGGAATTCATTCATTCACAGTGCAGCCTTGATGTCACTCAGCAACACCTTTGTCTGTTTTTTTCATTTTGAAGACTTCAGGAACATTGTAATGGTGGCCTTCTCCTTAGATGGCTTTGAGTATGGAGGAGGGTTGCAGGCTCATCATTCCCCCTCAGCAAATACTGGGAGTGATCTGGACAAACCTACTGTGTCAGTGTTCAAATACATTTTCCAGTGTCAAAAACACATACTCAGGCTTTATTCCTTTGGTAGGCTGTTTCTAAAGGCCAACTGGACACCCCAGGAAGACAGAATGACTGAAGTACTAAGTTAGTTTTTAAAAATCCGATGTTAAAATTTAAGGAATACTGATATCCATTCCTCATCTGAGATTTCTGTGAAGTTTCACAAGTACTCAAAACACCTGAGGACAAGGTCACAGTGTGGACTTACTGATAACACAGACTTTGAAATGTCTGTTAAGAGTAATGATCAGTTTTTATAGAACCATTTTTTTTATGCTGAGTAACCAAGGGTGTTCTCTTTAATTAAGGACCAATATGTGGGATGGAGAGAAAAGTGAGAGCTACAATGAGTTTTGAACTGAAATGAAAAATAAGTATTGGGAAGAATGAGATAAAAAGATCAGCAATGATCGCACCTTATTTCATCTCAAGGAAGAAACACTAGCCTAGTAGCTATAACATTGCAGTAGGAAAAATTGAGCTTCAAGTGCCTGTCAAAATGATTATTATTTGTATAAAGCTCTAACAGGGAAAGCTAGAAGAAACTCATTCCACTCTGTGCTTCAATTTCCTAGACAGTTAAGAAAAGGGCGATCCAGTAATGATAAGTATCAGAGCAGCTAACCAGAAATTCTCTTCTGGACCTGAAAATCCTTTGTTTAAAAGTGCAGTCTCAGTCATCTTCTGTTACCTATGCTTTCTGTGGTCCTACTATCTAAATTTTCAGAAGACATTTTGGTTTTGACTAGTTTATGTTTTCCAATAGAAACCTCTTCCAGTGTAGGGCAGCTCCCTGTGGTCTGTCAAACTGAATTATAAGTAAATTTTTTACAGGTTTAGCCATTCTGTATGGATACTTTTCCTTTGTTTTTAGTTGCTGGAATACAATCCTATTTGGGTTGGTTTTGGGTTTTGTTTCATTTTTTGAATGTTTATTTATTTTTTAAAAAATGTGTTCTGGATATCCCTGAAAGGATGTGTTGGAGCCATGTCTGTAAGTTTCAAAGACAAAATTAGAATTATTCGAAAGTGTAAATAAAATAAGTACACAAAATGTGTTTGAGCACATGTATATGTTTATATACATGGACAAATGTGTGCATATATTTTGACTGAAATGGTAAGCAATTATGCCAGTTTTTGTGGAGAAAAGGAGAGATAAGATAGTAGAATATTAAGATTCTCCCTCTTTCTCATATGTGTGAAAATGTCCACACGATATCACTACAGGAATGTGCAAAGGCGTGTACAAAGTTCTTCTGTTTTCACATCTATGTGCATAGGCGTGCATTTATACACCAAAAAAGTCCGTACGTAAGAGACATACTCTTCTAAGTCTATACACACACACAATATGTCCCAAAACAAAGATGCATGCAGTAAATGTATCAGTCTTGACAATACCAATAATTTTACTTCTCAGAAGTTTATTTTCTGATATCCTATTACACAATAAAAAAAAGCCATGATTGAGGGTTCCCAGCCAAGCTTGCTCCAGAGTTATCAGTGCAGCAAAGCTTGACCTTGTTATGTAGGAAATGTGTTTTAAATTAGAGCTTGTTCATAGCACTACACAACCCATGTATCAATTAAAGTTCTTGTAAGTGGAGAAGAAAGGAAAGGGAAGGAAAGAAAATAAGAAAAAAGAGAAAACATTAAAGAGAAGATAATGTTCATTTGAATGTCATTAGCTGTATTTTCTCTAGTTGTGTATCGGTTTGCTTTACATTGTGCTTTAATTATATCTGCCTTCTTGACAGTTTCCTCTGTTTTCCCAAAGAGCTATTTGCCTCCTTCCAGCTGCCACAGGCCTGTGTTGAGGGAGTTGAGCATCAGTTATTTCTTGTCTGAAAGTCAAGGCCATGTAAGAACTGTCAGGAAGCTCATTATACTGTGTCGATGGCAGATTCTTCCACTGTAAGACATTACCACAAGTCACTTTCCTGACTAGTCACCCTCAGATATAGTGAAAGAAGATGTAATATCCCTATAATCTTTATTTAGTGCTGGTTAGAGTTGTTATTTGTACTGGTTCTTTGTTCAGGTCTAGCTGTCGATGATAAATAAATTACTCCCCAGCTAGTAAATTGCAGCATTCTTCTGAGGTTTTTGGAGCAAGAAAACAAAGTGATAGATTGGTAGCCCTAAGAGGTTTATTCATAAATACTCCCTCCATTTCATTCAAGACCTTTTTTTTTTTTTTTTCCTTAAAATAAATAAATAAATAAATAAATAAATAAATGTATATGTTCACTTACTGGTTTATTTACATTTTGATGAAGCTTTTATATGGAAGGAAACCATAATGCAATAGTCACTGTAAGTATTATTATCAGCCTTAGAAACAAAGTGAATTCCCTTCTGCTGGGAAAAGAGGATATTTAAAGTTTCTGTCCTGAACGTTCATTTTTTACCATCCAAAATGGAACAACTAGGTTATCCTCCTCCTTTTTTCTAAGCTTTATTTTTGCCAGAAACATTTACAGATTTCCTGAGACCAGAACAGTTCTCCAGTTCTTATTTAGAGAGAAAACCAGAGAAAGTTCTTGTATGGTTATATATCTTAAATGACTCAGATAACAGTTTTTAGTAAATGCCTATTTCTTTTTATATTAAAACCCAGATCAGCAGAAACTAAAATGCCTTTACTCTCTGACAATGTCTGAGTTCACATGGGAAATAATTTTTGTCACTATGAACCATTTCCTAAGTGGAATAAAAAATTCTTGACTAAAATTCAGCTACTTAAAATTCAGTTTACTGAGTTGTTTTATGATCACAAAGCATAAAGCTTGGCAGCAAGACTGCCCAGAGGATAACTATGTTAACTTTTATTCTAATTTGGTTTTGAGGGAGTAGTTTAGTAAGCTTTCTTTTTTGGCTTATTGTGCAAGAGATTAGGTCATGATACTGATGAAATACCTGCCTAATTAAATTAATGTATTATACAGTTCTATGATCATTTGCTCTTTTATTTTTCCTCTATGAGACCGGTTGGTATTGAAGATCAGTTAATTCTTTTCAGTGAAATAAAAATGATATTGATTTTAAAAATTCCTAATATAAGTAAAAATAAACACTTTCTTCTTAAGATAATTGCTGTAAATTGAAAATAAGGTCAGTTCAAGAGCTTCACTACAAATTCCAAATCAGATTTGTTCTTTTTCTATAAGTCAGTGAGATATACTGCAGTGAATTGATGTTTGTGTTCACTGCTTTCACTACTTTGCAGTTCACTTTGTGCTGCTGTAAGCAACGCACAAATCGAAGCAATAAAAATGAGGATGGCTTCCTCTTCTTCATCATTTTTCTGTGTCTTATTGTGTCTTTTCGTTGTCAGCTATTTTGTCCTAGCTCCTGTTTATTTTTTTCTTCTTTCCCATCATCTACAGTTATCCCAATCAGCGTCCTTAATTTAATTATAATACCTAACAAAACCCAGCTGTTCAGATCCAAACTTCAAAAGAGCTGATTGACCTTGAGTCCTGTCAAAATCCAGCCATTTATAAGTGTTGATAAAACCTCCCTGGCTATGTTACACGATGGTAGAGTTAAGAAAATGTAATGTTGCGTGTGTTTATTAAGTTTTCGCAACGCAAGCTTAAAAAATGTAACTACACATATTTGGCCTAGAGGTACTGCTGTTTGAAAGTATTGGGTGAGTTAGTAGAATTGGAATATGTCAGGGCTACTGTGGAAGTGTCCAGCTATTGATTTCCAAAAATTTATTGTGATAATGTGCATGTCTGGAGGGAAGGAAAGCAAGATAGTTCAGATATGTGTTAAAATAAATGAATACATATCGGACTGGATGTTCTGAAAACTACTTTTGCAGTCTTCACTAAATTTATATGGAAGTTTGTCAGTGTCTTAGTGAGTTTCTTTTCCCATTCTCAAGGATGTTTTGATGTTTTGGTTGAACTAAGTTTGGAGAAGAGTTCCTTATTCTCTTCTAAAAAGGACATAAATTTTAAATTTAGGTATAAATTAGATTTTGTTTCAACATATAGAGTAATAGAATAGAATAGAACAATACAAACTGTCACTTGAATATCTCATTCTGTACCTTCGTCTCATCACTTGTACTTACCTTTTTGTTTTGGAGATGTAACAATTGGAGGCCATCTAGGTCATAGTGATCATGAAATGATGGTTTTCAGTTCTTGGAGAATTAAGGAGGGAGGTCAGCAGAACTGCCACCTTGGACTTCCAGAGGGCAGACTTTGACCTGTTCAGGAGACTGATTGACAGAGTCTCTTTGGAGGTGGTCCTGAAGGGCAAGAAGAATTATATAACAGTTGGGCTTGATGATCTTAAAGGTCTTTTCCAACCATAGTGATTCTGTGACTCTGATTATGTGAAAGAGTGGTGGTGAATGGAGTTGGTGGCTGGTCACAAGTGGTGTTCCCTAGGGTTCAGTACTGGGGCCATGATCTTGATGAGGAGATAGAGTGCATCCTTAGTAAATTTGCAGATGACACCAAGTTGGGTGGAAGTGTTGATCTGCTTGAGGGTAGAAAGGTTCTACAGAGGGATCTGAACAGGCTGGATTGATGGGTCAAGGCTAATTGTGTGAGCTTCAACAAGGCCGAGTGGTGGGTCTGGCACTTCAGTCACAACAACCCCATACAAAGATACATGCCTGGGGAAGAGTGATTGGAGAGCTGCCAGGCAGAAAGGGACCTGGGCTTCTGATTGACAAACAGCTAAATATGAGCCAGCAGTGTGCCCAGGTGGCCAGGAAAGCTTCTATCAGAAATAGTGTGACCAGAAAGACTAGGAAAGTGATAGTTTTCCTGTACTCCGATGTACGCTGGCGTGGCCACACGTTGAGTACTGTGTTCAATTTTGGGCACTGCAGTATAAGAGAAACAGTGAGGTGCTGGTGTGGGTCCAGAGAAGGGTAATGCAGATGGTGAAGGGTATAGAGAATAAGGCTTATGAGGAGTAGCTGATGGAACTGGGGTTTAGTCTGAAGAAAAGGAGGCTGAGGGGAAACCTTATCACTCTCTACAACAACCAGAAAGGAGGTTGTAAAGAGGTTGGTGCTAGTCTCTTCTCCCAAGTAACAAGCAAAAGGACAAGAGGAAATGGCCTCAATTTGCTCTAGGGGAGGTTTAGATTGGATATTAGGAGAAATTTCTTCACTGAAAGGTTTACCAAGCTCTGGAACAGGCTGCCCAGGGAAGTGGTGGAATCACCACTCCTGAATGTGTTTAAAAACTGTGTAGATGTGGTGCTTAGGGACATGGCTTAGCAGTGAACTCAGTAGACTTAGGCTGATGATTGGACTCAATGATCGTGAAGGTCTTTTCCAACGTAAACTAATATTTGATTCTATGATTTTACTACTCTTGTGCAGAAAGGTTGTGGCTCTGCTTTTACTTGGAAACAAATAATTATATAATGGACATAGGCTCTGAGACATCCAGGATGATATAAAAAAACACGGGAGCTGACTGAAGCATAGATAGCTGTTGATTTTGTCTCAGTATGTCTTCCTTGTGCATTGCCAGTCCGCCAACTATGCTTTTTCTTTTCCATCTTTAAAATTCCAGTTTAGTGCAAATAAGGAGGGGTTGAATTTAAATCAGAAAACTCAAAATGTTTGTGGTTAGAAGCCAGGAAGTGTTGAAAGCTCCCCATCTGTTCCCATGCCCTTTTTTCCAGTTTTGTTGTGTGATTATTTTATATGTAAATGGAAAGAGTGAGGTTAATCATATAGTAGGAAACACACCAAAAACCTCAACATGTTATTTTGACTGCTGTAGAGTGTGTGACTTTGTGAGTCTGCTGCGTGGCATTGCTTTCCTCTCATTTAACACAATAGCAGAACTTCATGCACTGTTAATACATCATAGGACTAGGACACAAAACTTAAAATCACTAGTATTTAAAAAAACAGTCTCCTTTCTATCCTAGCTTTTAATAAAAGCAGGCAAGATTGAAAGCTTTTGACAACACATAGCATGATCTGTACCAGTGTGACAAAATTGACATAACTTCAACGTAACTTAATGTAGTTTAACTAATTGTATTGAAAGAAATATTGATATTAACGTCAGCAAGCCTGATGCTTAAATGCATCATCTAAATGAGTTTTTACTTCATTAAAAAATGAATAAAGGGCTTGAAACAAATATATAAATTAATGTGAAAAGTCCATAAATGAGGCTTTCAACATATGTCTAAGATTAGTTAAATTTTTCTTGGGGAATTTGAAGGTGGGCTTAATTATAGATGGTGTCATATATTATTCATAAGAATTTACAGGATTCCAAAATAGAGTGCAAAAATCAGACTACTTCCAATGTGATTTGAAATAAAATAGATTCTTAGATGTCCTGGTGAAGCAAGCTTAAATTTACAAACAAGGCTTAAATACGTTTCATTTCCGTATTTCCTTGGGACTGTCTGTTGCTATTAGATCTGGTTCATCCAACTACATTTTGGGCCTCTAAAACTTAGATCATTGTGTCCTAAATTATCATATTTTAAAGTAGGTGTTTAAGACAGGTGGAAATTCTCTCTGTGTGCCCGTCTCTCCTTACTGATTATAAGCAGTGTTCAGATTACTAGTTTGTACTAAAAACTAACAATATAAAAATTAGTTAAGTGAGGTGACTCTGAGCTAGGTGTACAATTCATCTTAATTATTCTCACATGCCTCTAGTTTTCATGAATATTCCATTTAATGTTAATGAAATGTTCCTTTCACGTAGTGGCATAGCCTGGTAATGATATAAATTTGGACATTCTATTCAGCTACAGCGGATAACTGAATACAGGTAAATTCACTCCAACTACTTAGAAATCAGCTTTTGGATCTGTGAATTATTTTCTCA
>JAVSBS010027941.1:0-14987 GCA_033124195.1 Coracias cyanogaster | reverse complement strand
TCCCTAAATTGAAATAATGGAAGGCAAAAACTACTCTTTCATGGTTTCTTTGGCATAGCTGAAAAACAAACAGTGCTCTACCTGGTGCACTGCTTCTCGCGTTTCTCTTGGGACACAGATGACATCAGCAGCAGCTTTGAAGTGTGATTAGAAAGCTAACACCTAACCCCAAATAGTCACAAGTATCCACACGGACTAGCTCCTTCATCCTTTCCTCTTTTTTTAATTCTTGCAGAGATAAGGTGAGATGTGAATAAGATACAGGGTTATATTTGCCAGCTGTTAATCTGATCATGCTGTTAGGGCCCATTATTCATTTCTTCTGAAGTACCTTAGCTGACCACATGCTATGAAGAACTTCAGAAATATATTCATAAGTCTTGAAAATTTTATTGGCAAATCATTAATTCAATTATTTCATTTCCAGAGAGGCAGATTTCTGGGAAATACTTGTCCTCTTCTGCTTGAAAACTGTCCCATCTAGTTTGAAACCAGTATCTCTGTCATGTTCTTTATGGATATCTGCCTTGACCGAAACCTTTCCTGAGATTTTCCTTATACTTCCTAAGAAGTGAGCTCAAACTGCAAACTTTTAATGAGAGGTCATTCTAATAAGAAAAACACAAATAATTTGTTGGAATTTAATGTTTCTGAAATTGTAGTTTCAGTGGATAGAAATGTTCAAAAGTTTTTGAGCATGCATGTATAGGAGGGCGGCAGATACTCAGACATACCTGCATACAAAAAAACCAGAATGTGGTTTCATAAACTTTACATCCTTGGAAGATTTGGTGGCTAAGATGCTGATCGTCACAGCACATGGGTGGAAGCTCCTCAGTGTCAGACTACAAAAAAGGAGGATAGTGAGGATGACCAAGGTGCTTCAGATAAAATTTGGAACCCTGTCAAGCTGTGTGTCAGTGCAAGAAAATAACTTGGAATATTTTGAATGTGAGCATGGGGAAGTATGTACCCATGCCTAAAGTGAATTTTTACACTTCTTTTTAATAGGTGAAATTTTATAGTGCTTTCATCCAGAAGTTAGATATTTATTGAATGTTATTCATAGAAGTTCCTTCTATCTTTGATAAAGAGCATAGCTTCCAAAGAGTGATTCATCCCATTTGTCTTAAACATTTATTTTTTGTTGCTTCAGAGAGTACTAGGTACTAGCTTGGCATAGACAGCTGAAGTTAGGTGGAACAAATTACATCCACTCATTCTTATTTTCCATATGACATTCTGTATTACTTTTATCTTCTTTCATCTGAAGGATATTTCTGCAGGAGACTGAATGATAGTTCTAGATGGATCCATCCAATGCAGGGTTGTTATCAGAACCGTAACTGACATGGATTTTTTAATATGTTTTTAGCAGGCACTATTAAAATATCTCTAGGAAACCTCAGTAGATTCCTGACAAATGGAAAGCATATCAGAGATTATATTATGAAATGTAAAGACACAGATTTTAGTATTCCAATGATTCTGGAAGTCCTGATGATGACAAGTGGAATTCTGGATGTATGCGGGATTGAGCCCTCTATGAGCTAAACAGAAAACATTTTAAATTCCAAAGAGAGATTTCTACCGTGTGCCTCTTATATGCAGTTATCTATGGGTTGTCATCAAGCAATGGAACAACGCGAATTCATCACAATGATGGATGGATTTATGAGATCTATTGCAATCCAAATTCTCACAGAGAACACCAAGAATTGCTGTTTTAAAATCTAAAAGGCAGCACCACAGAATAGGCAGTATATTGGAATAGCAATGACGAAGTTGCTCTACACGACATTTCATTTCTGGATGGCAGCAAAGATCAATGCACTTGCTTACATCTCCTGAATTCATATCCCATGTTACCAAGGAACAAAAAATTCTTACAGAACTTCCTGCTCTACATTACAAACCTCTCACCATAATGAAGTAACAATGCATGAGTTTCAGTGAAGAGGATTCTTTCAGATGATTAATATAAACTTATAATATACTTTCATATTATGATGTATTGAGTTGGCCTGCATTACTGTTTAAAGCAGTATTTTTATTGCTAAAAAACTTAAATACCAATAAACACCAAATACTGCGCTGCAATGTATTTTTCCCTTAGTGGGTTATGTGTACAAGTGAGGGGCTGTTCATAGTTATTTTATTAACTCATTTGAAATCTCTTAGAATGAAGGCTAGACTTTTTTTTTTTTTGACAAAAGTTTTCTTGAAGAGCGATAAAGATACTGCACTTCAGTATTTTGCAAAACAGCTCTTCTTTTGCCGTATTCATTTAAGAAGTTGAAAATACTCTATATGATGAATGATATATATGGTGAATATTGTATTCTTTTCCATTGTAATTAATTTTCATTTAGATTCAGGCTTTTTATTCAAGTATTATTAGCTGAAATAAGTATTTTCTAAATTTTTAAACAGAACTATCTGTATTTAAAATATTTTTCCCATCAAAACACACTTTTTTAAAAAACCTTTGGCTTCCTGAATATAAAAAGATTATAACTTCGGATCTTCACTATTTCATACTTCTTTTTGTGATTCAACTTTCAGAGCTCCTGATGAACGCTATTACACTAAGCTCTATGAACATAGTGCTCTATATGAGATACAACACTAAAAGGGATTGTCTTGTTAGTGTATTTGTGGGTTCAAATTATCTTTTATGAAACTTAGGGCATGTTAAACACCTTTTTCAATGTGAGCAAATAAAAGAGTGTTTTGTAAGCTATGAAACACTAACAATAATCTAAGCTTTTTCGCTAATTGTTGGTTATTTTTTGTGAAGATCGGGGAGTACTGCTTTATTTAAATACAGTAGGAGAAACAGTTATGGAATAAATATTGTGGTTTTAATTGAGCATCTTCCTACACACCCACATAATTTGAACTCCTCCTCCTCAAGTCACATTTAAGCAGCCTGAATTGCCAGAGCCTGGAGAGAAATAGCTACTCAACATCAGTTCACCCACCTCTTTTAACAAAGGATTTGACTGTTAGATTTTTTTGCTGCTTGTGTTAGGCACCTAGCGGGGCAACAGATAAAGATAATGAGACACTGAAAAGAGTCTTGAGGTATGAATGGAGTCTGTGGGAACTCTCCAAGGGGAGCAGACAAGCTTCAGAGTTGACAGCAGGAAATTTCCCTGCTATCTAAGGCATTGGCTTTGGTAGTTTGTTGCTACTGAGGCAGTCACTTTGCTGGGCCGAATAAAGCCATGGCAAAGGGACCACTCCTTCAAAGAATAGATGGAAAAAATTATTCTCATAGACTTTAATATGATTTAGACCCAGGCTTCTAATGATAACAAGTTCTGTGTGTTTTGACGTGTGCAGATTATGGCAGTGTTTATATTGTTAATGAATTTTCCAGTGTTGAGGAGCACATAGCTAAATTGCTGAATTTTCATCTGTTAGTAGTGCTTACATAATATGAAACAATATGATCTACTGGGATCTGACCTGAAACCACAGCTTCATAATACCATATCACAAATTTTAAAAAGCAGCAAGTACTTGGCAGGCAAGGAAGGGTTTCTGCTCTGTTAAAATGCATTAAATATCCTTACTTAGTGAAGCTAATGCCTTAGTGTTGTGCAGGTTCAGCCATCATCATTTTATGCTGCCAAAAGTTGTTTTATCACACAGGCCAACAATGAACTCAGCAACATCCCTTCAGAAGTCTTCTTGTCTTTTCAGACAATCCTGCCATAGTTTCCTGTGAGCCCACCTCCTCCGCTGCCCACTATGGTGGCAGCATTGCCTGCTGGACACAACTGACACAGATGGCTCCCTCAGTAGCCCTTCAATGGAAGGACACCACTGAGAGAGCTCAGCAAGATGCAACCAGCCCCAACAGAAGCCACAGCCAACAGGAGGCTCTTCTGAGTCCTTGGCTCCTCATTGATATAATCCTGGCCTCACCCACCACCCCAATCACAACCACCCAGGTGAGGGCAGAGCCAAGACACAGGTGGGCCAGGTTCTGCCTCTGGAACATGAAGCCAATAGGAAAAAAAAAAAATTCTGCTAGGTTGTGGCTCATTCACAGGTCAACTCCAACTTGGGACCCACAACTCAGGCCCCAGCACTTCACTTAGGTGCATTAAATTACCCTAAACTGGATTTTTTTTTTTTTTCAAATTCACTTTTCTATGAAGTTATAAAAAATAGCATGAAAGCCCTGTGCTATGAAGGGATCAATTTAGATGACTTCAAAAACAATAAAGTTTGATTAATTGAAAGTTTAGTTCTTTCTCCTCCTCTGACTCATACCAAATTATTTCCTATTAAAAAGGCTTTTTATAAAGACATGAAAAGTGAAGAACTAAAAGATATATATATCCAGGATTTTTAAAATATCTTTTAGGGTGAAAAACAAGAGAGCAACCAACAAGCCACAGCCACTGGTATCTCTATGGTTATCTGTTAGGCTGATCACACAACACATCCTTCTCATCCAAAGCCCAAAGTCATGCTGCAAGGGCTGGCTACTGAAGGCAAACAGGTTGAGTAGAAAGATTTTAATATTCACCAGTCTCTTGGAGTACTACTGTCCCATGGCAGCTCTTTGGGAAGCTCTAGTCTGCCAGAATGCTTCATATCACTTTTCCACTCCTCAGAGTGACTCCAGTCATTTTGTTTCCACATTGAAAAATCTGTAGCTCCTGGCTAGTTGGCCTTCCAGAACTGGTATACTCATGAGCCTGGATGAGAGTCCAGTAAAACTGGTGCAATAAAAGACAAATATATTGTAAAATCTGCCTATGCCTGCCTTTATAATTCACCATCATTGTCAACTTCATTTTAAAGGCTTGCAGAGCTGTAGACTTCTAGAACTGTTCTGCGGTGCACTTTTCTTTCCTCTTTTAACTACGCAAAATTGAATCTATTGCAGGTGCTTTAAAGAACACTTTTTTTCCAAGGAAGAAAGATTTAATAATTGCATTAATAGGTCACCGTAACAGAATAATTTCATGTTAGTATAATGCAAGGAATATGCACATCAAGGATAGGATCATCATGCAGCCAAAGGTGTTGATCATGAATAAGGGGAAATTTAATTTAGAGAACAGAGGAAGTTTAATGCAAAATAAATAAATAAAAAAGGACAATGGGACTGCTGTAAGATGATTAATAATATAGCAAGCTATGTTATATAAAAAATAATCTAGATGTCTTACTTAGGCTAGATACCTAACTTTGAGATATCTACTGTTAGATGCAATGAATCAGAAGATAAGTTGCTGTAGAAATCACAATTTTTAGGAGATAAGCACTCATTAAGACTTTTTACTTGTTTCCTAGTGAAGATTTAAAAAAAGTCTAACTGCTCTTTTATAGTGCTGCACAGGTTAAATATTATTTCATATAAACTCCAGAAAAATAACTTGTTCTGTAGATTATATATTAATATATAATAAGGTGTAGTTGGATGTATACTAAGGTAAAAAACAGATGAGTTCAAGGACTTCTGGTGATGTTGATACAGAAACAACACTTCTATAATTTTTTCTTCCTGATTTTTTTCTTGGTATAAAACCTGTGCATAATCTGTCTTTCCGTATTAATTATCCAGTTCTGATCAATTTTGAGGTAAGATTCTGAGCATGATAGATCAACAATTTCATTTTTCCAGTCACTTTGCTCTAGCATATTTTGATGTTTGCATTTATACTAACCCTTGTACAACACAGTGTGTGCTGAGGAAATCTGACAACAGTGCCCTGCAACACCTATGGGACTCCAATCACAGTACAGCCTTAAAGCATCTCAAGGATGGTAATAAGTTTAGACTGGACACCTACACCAACAACAGCCCCAAATAGGCTCCAGAGTCAGAGGAATCCTGCTGGGTGCATCCAAAGGCTGGTGACTATCTAGGCAGACTGTCTGCATGGTGCCTGTAGGAAAGCTTGTAAAGGTGAGAAGGATGCTTTCACTTTGTGTGAATATGCTTGGACTCTAATGCAGGCTTCAGAAAGTTAAAAAAACAAATATCACAGTTACGACCAAAAACGCAGGAAAGAAGTACTTAAAATTGAACTTTGCAGCCAGGGGAAAAGCCAGGATATTGTTCACTTTCAAGCATAAAAGCAAAATAGCAAGTGTTTAATTAAAATAAAAGGAAACCGCAAAAGTTTCTCATCAGTTATTTTCCTCCTCCGTCTCTTCGTACTTAGCTTCTGTCTTGAGGCTTTTTCTTAAGTTGAGTGGAAAATTCTAAACAGAAATGAAAGCTTTGCCTTCAGAGGGTTGTTTTCAGCTCACTCAACCATGGTAATCTGTAAAATTCCAATAGCAAGAGAAAGGGACCAATTAAAGCAAAATACATATGTTGTGATTTAGCACAGACATGTACAGGATCTATTGTTTTCATGGTGTAATTCCACAGTTTTGCTGCAGTTACATCTGTTGAAAATTCAGTCCCCTATAGCTGTCTATCTATTAAGTCACACAGGCTTTATTGAGCATTGCCATAAAGTACAACTAGAAGAGGATTTTCATCTGTGTCAGAGGAGACCAAGGAGAACAAACCCTTTTCAGTATTTCTGATACTCTGGGGCCCCTCATTCATTTGAAGAGAAAAGAGGTCACAAACAGAAAGATCTAAAAATCAAAAAGCTTTTTTTTTGCATTATTCTTATTTGTTTTGTTCTACTGGATAATTAAAGAGACCATTCTATGATCTCTGACCAATTTTGTTGTTGTTTTTGTTCTCCCAGCAGCCAGAATACAAGTACTCTGGACAGTCCTGGAACTGTCTGTATTGAAGCATATCACATTCATTTTTAGGCATCTGTTGAATTCATTGAGACATTGCCTATATTCCCAACTTTAGCTGCTCTTAATTACATTGAAATTTCATGCCTTATTATACAAGTCTTTAAATCCTTGCAAGTGGTCAGCTCACCTGCCTCTAAGGCATGGAAAAATGGTATCTGATTTAAACTAGTTAGCTATACTCCCTTTAAAAAAAATCCACGTTATTCCCAGAGGGAAATTTATTCTTGAGTGGCTATAAAGAGTACCTAAATATCTGTAAGTCTAGATTTGACTATGTAAAGAAAGGAATTTAATTGTGTTTTCCAAACTCCCAGCAAACACCGAATTGCTGATTCCTTTTGCCTTTCTTTGCTTTGTAACTGAAGAATCTTCCTGGTTCGTTTTCAATATTTTCTGTGTTACAGTATTTGCAGTATCCACAGTGAATGAGCTATGTTTACTGATCTAAAACAGCACGAACAAAATCAAAAATTCTACTCAGTAGGGTTATGTCTGGGCTCAGGCGACAAACAAACATTTAGAGCTGACTGTTCCTATCACTAGTGCTATGTTGATGTGGAGAGACATGTTCCTAATACCTTCTTTATGCCTAAGAAACTTAAATAACAGCGGCGATGTCAGATGCTTCTCAGTGACCTAAAAGAAGATGGGAGAGATTGTCTGTACTTTTATTCAGAGCTAGGACTAATACAAAGAGCTAAAGCTACATGCTAACCTCTGAATGAGACACTATGTAGTGGTATTCCCTGCAGCTGCCTTTTTTCGTTTAAGAAATGCTTGTTTCTGTACAATAACAATCTTTTAAAGGAATAGGTATGTCTCTACCTGCCTTCCTCAACTCCTCATTGACAAGTTTCAAGCAGGGACCTTCAGGAAGTGTAAGTTTTATAAGAATAGATGCCTGTGAAAAGGAGCAAGTTTTTAGTGATCAGTTGCTTAATGGTAAATCTCTGCAGTGACTACATAAAACAGCACAAATTGGTAGTTTCTGCTTCCTGGAGCTTCCATATCTTTCTGTGCAAGGCTGCAGATCTGTTTCCCACTGGGTGTTCTCACTGTCACTTTAGCTTACTCCTTTTTTTTCCAGGATCCTCAGTGTACACACAGTATGCATGCAAATTTTTAACTGGGATTCCTTCTGAAGTAATTCACTAGCTTCTTATTAAATCAAATTGTTAATTTCTTGCTGATGTGAGAATTGCAGTTTAGCATGCTTCATCACTTATTTATCCCACTGAAAACTCAACCCTTGGCAATCGTTTGCCTATAGTCTCAGATTAATTTCTAACAAAGCTGCAATAACTGAAAAATAGTTCTCTAAGGAAGAGTCCATCTCTACTGATTTTCTGCATAGTTAATTCATAAAACATTATTTATTACTTATTGTAATGAAAATAAGACCAGTTGTAAAGTTGTGATTAGGACCATATCATGTAGGCTTCTACTTAGGTGTAAATGTATAACACAAATTGATCAAAAGAAACAAAGGAAACCATTTGAGGAAGTGCATGTGATTTGTTTCTGTACTGTTCAGTCTTAAATGCTATATACAATTGTAATCTTATTTATGAAGTTAAAAAAAAAAAGGCAACATGATGATTTTCAGAGTCTGAAGGCCTCGAAATCGCACATCAGTTTTGGGTCTCATATACATGGATGGCGGCACAACATTGTTTAGCTCCACTTGCAATATCTGCAATTACAAGTACAAAAATTCAGCTGTCAAACAAATTAAACTAAGCCTTGCTGCATAAACCATGTTATTTAATCTTCACAATCTGTTTGCCACCCATTGCGATACAACTACATTAATGCATTAAATTAAGTGATTTTATTTTACAGCTTGCATACAAATCAATACGGCAAATAAGCAACTATTAACTAACCTAAGCTCTAATTAAAGAGCAATGAGACTCTGCTGGCTGCTTTATCTTGATATTTGAAAGTAATTTTAAACATTATTATCTAAGGTCAGACACTCTTTCATATTTAACCAGAATATGCAGCTACTTACAGTATTAAAATGCCACACCTTGTATTAACAGCCTGGGCTGAGGATAAGTATCTGCAACAGGAACAGAAAGTTGTGCAGTATTTTAGTAACCCTGTTGAAGATTATCCAAAAAATGTTATTTCTTCCTACCCTATGTTTTCTTTAATAGCATAGCACACACTTTATTTCTATTTGAGCAGAATTAGAGCAATAAATTACTAGTGCAATTACAAGTCTCCCACTACTGCCTGTAAATTTTTCATGAATGGAAAAATAATACTAGGTTTAAAAATTTCACCATAAAAATTTTAAGTGATAATTTTCCTTCTTTCAAAGGGAAAGTTAAATAGGCTGGTCACTTCTTAATAACCTACCAGTCCAAACATGTTAGTTAAGGAATCTAAATTTCTCAGGGGTTTACTTCTCTTATCTCTAAGGCAGCAGCTTTCTTTCTGCCCTGTTTAAGCAAAAGTGCTTAAGTGTGTGCTAATTTTTAATAGCCTTTTGGTTTGAGTGAAACTGTTCTTCTGATATTAAATGCATACCTATTCTTCCAAATTGTTCATATACTTCCTAGCCTCCTAGAAATTTCTATCTCTTTATGTAACATCTGCAAAGTGCCACATGAAAATGTGCCTTACCTCTCTGCAAAACCAGCAAAGCCAAATTAAGACAGCATGGCATGTGGGATCCCCAATGCTACAGACACATTCTTCATTGGTCTGCACAAACTTCAGGAGTTATGATGAATAGGGTAGTTTGTCAGTCTTGGGGGTTTCAGACTCTCAAGAGAAGACAACATGAATTAGTTATACAGTTCACATTTACAAGTATTTCTCGGCATCCTTCAGAAGTAGAAAAGTGAGGGAGAATATAAATGAAACTGGGACTCTGTTTTTTGTGTACTAGCAGAGTCCTGAAATGCTAATGCTTTGCTACTGTCCTGGAAATCCCCAAATTTCTGGTTATTCCATGTATCCTAAGCTTGAGACTGAAGTCAGTTATGTAGCAAAAAAGAATATTTCAACTCTAACCCATTATGGCAGTGCCACTACCATGAGGTTTTTTTTTTTTTCTTATGCTTTTACAAGTTCAGTGCCTCCTTCTTTATTACAAGACTGCCAAAGGTCACATTAACTATTTGAGGGAATCTTTATAAAGTCAATGAAATGATGTTTGGAGTCTTGTCTACTCTATACTCTTGTTCTCTATGCAGTTCGTTTCTATGTGTTTTTCCACATGTCAGTTTCCCTAAAAAGAGCACAGTCCTTCCTTTTCCATGATTTAAAAAAGTAGATGAGTATTTTCTTCAGGAAAAAGATATCCCCTTTTTAGTAGTATGAAGGCTACAGAACATAAATCAATAGTTTTACTGGTATCCCTATTCTTTTTCAAGTTACAATAGCAAAGAGTTATTTTTACACAAAAACACCCTCTAGTGTCTCTTGATTTACAGTGATAAACTGACAAACTATACATCTTCCAGAGTAAACTGCAGTCTCTCCTTAAGTTATCATTTTCTTGTCTCCTGTGAGAAGTGAAGTTTCCTTTAATCTACTTTTTTTCACTGTTCAATCACATTTCCCTTACACTTTAATTCTAGTTCTGCCTATGTATGTATCCTAGGGTTGAACTGAATACAAAGAGAATTAGTATCATGACACAACTTTCAAAAATTCAGATAACTGAAATTCTGAAGCCAATTTCCTTCTGAATTTCATACCTATTTTTTGTTAAATGATGACTCAAAATATAGTATACTCTTGATGAAATCATTATGTCAATCACAAACATCTCAAATGGGATCAGAATTTCCCCCATGTTGAACATGTAGAAGAGCATTATATTAATTTATTTCACCTACCACAAACTAGATTATAGAAAAGTTGACATTTGTATTGAATACCTCTATATTTTACTACCAGATTTGTCAAATCATATGTAAAGTAATCACACATTATTTGATTGTGTGATGAAAAACTAAATGAAAATATATAGATGTTAAAGGGAGAGTGAAAGTTATCGTAATCTGAAATTGTCAAGTACTTCAGTGCTATATTTCAGATTTTAAAATATAATTTCTATTTATCTGACAGTGAAGATAAAGGGACAGATAGAAAACATGAGGGGAGGGAGAAGAATAAAAGAGGGATGGAGAGAGGAGAGAAAGAGAGGAAGAAAGAGCAAAAAAAAGTAAGAGAGAAAGAGAAAGAAAGAAAGAAAAGAAAGAAAGAAGGAAAAAGGAAGGAAAGGAAGAAAGAAGGAAAGAAAGAAAAAGAAAGAAAAAGTTTTAAGAAATGCTTGCAGTGTTGCACAGAGGAAGTGCTTGAAGATCAATATTTTTGTAACAGTTTAACTCTGTAATGATTTACCTCTGTAGCTTTGAGGACAGTTTATTGGGTTTGTGAGGCAAGGTTTTGATAATGGGTGGGGGGCTATGGGGGTGGTTTTTGTGAGAAGCTGCTAGAAGCTTCCCCAATGTCCAACGAAGCCAATGCCAGTCAGCTCAAAGACAGACCTGCCACTGGCTAAGGCTGAGCCCATCAGCAGCAGTGGTAGTGCCTCTGTGATAACATATTTAATAAGGGGAAAGAAAAACCTGTAAAACAGCAATTGGTGAGGATAGTGAGAATATATGAGACAAGCAATTCTACAGACACCAAGGTCAGTGAAGAAGCAGGAGGAGGAGGTGCTCCAGGCACCAGAACAGAGATTCCCCTGCAGCCCATGGTGAAGACCATGGTGAGGCCGGTTGCTCCTCTGTAGCCCATGAAGGTTAATGGTGGAGCAGATATCCACCTGCAGCCATGAAGGACCACATACAAGAACAGGTGGATGGCCAAAGGAGGTTGTGACTCTGTGGTAGGTCCTCACTGGAGCAGGTTCCTGTCAAGTTCTGTAGACCTAAGGAGAGAAGAGCACACACTGAATCAGGTTTGCTGGCAGGACTTGTGACTCCATGGGGGAACTACACTAAAGCAGTCTATTCCTGAAGAACTACATCTCTTGGAAAGGGCCCATGTTCATGAAGAGCTGAAGCCCATGGAAGGACTCACACTGGAGAAGTTCATAGAAGACTGTCTCCCATAGGAGGGACCCCAATACTGGAGCAGGGGAACAGTGTGAAGAGTCCTCCTGAGGAGGAAGGAGCAGCAGAGAGATTGCGTGATGAACTGACCGCAAGCCCCATTCCCAGTCCCCCTGCACTCCTGCAGGGAGAGGAGGCAGAGAATCTGGCAGTGAAGCTAAGTCCAGGAAGAAGGGAGGGGTGGAGGAAGGGTGAGTGAGGGGATGAGGCTGAGTTTGCTGCTTCTCATATGCCACTAGGACACTCTACTTCTTGTGAGGAGGATGCAGGGAAGAGTCTGAGCTAATCTCCCTTGAAGGTCTTTTTCTTTCTGTGCATCAGAAATAGAAAGTCCTTGGGATGCAGAAGAGGATTAGCCTTTATAAACTTCACTTTTGTTGTGGGACTGTGACTTTAAAACAAATCCAGCTCTCAGGGTTAATGGTCACTTAGTATGTTTGCCTTTCTGGCTCTCATGTAGGTTTTCTTCAGTGTTTCCACTGCTTAAAGGAACGGGAAAGAGATTGTCGTTTAAACATGAATTAGATTTTGAGACAAAAGTAAAAACAGAACTGTAAGAAGTAAGTGTGTGACAGTGTACATAGAACAATGACAAAGTTTAATTGGCTGTTTATTATGGGATCTCTGGTTTTCCACCCCACTTTCCATAATGGTAGATATGCCCGGAAGCTTTTATCCCCTTTTTCACCCTGTAATATAAAATTGTTTGACAAGGACTGATAGCCACTATAAAATGTCCCAAGCCTCTGCTTAGTGTTTCTAATGGCAAATAATTTCATTTGACATAAAAGGAGTTGTCAAAATATAATGAGTATTTTCCACATGCTTTGATTGCATTGCACCAGGAAGCCAGTATTCTATTTTTTTTATTAATTAAATAACCTTTCCTTCCACCATGCCACTGTCATTTACTAAAATATGTCAGAAGACTTCTATTTTTTTGTGGGGAGGGTAAATAATAATCTCAGAAAACAACTACTCTATTGTATTTCTATGGTGATACGTATTTTTTCCAAATCACGATGAAAAAATGTCATTGTTTTTCATGACATGGGTTTTAAACCGTAGCTAATATTTAATAATTAAACTACTTTTTGGAATAACCCATTCCTTACACCCTATACATTTTTTTCTGAACCACTCTGGAGTCTAAGTGTTAATCTACCAAATGACTGAAAACAGTCTATGACATAGCGTAAGCTGATAAAAATGATCTGTCTTGCCTTATGCCTTGTTACTTTCTTTCTCAACTAATTCCAGTATGAAATGAAAAGTGAATGCTGACAGATGCAGAGTCCTGCTACAGTACGCTCCCCATCTATGGAGTGTTGCTCTGTTTCACTTCAGAAAGGGAGAGCACAGAGCAGTGGCAGCACTGCCATTGTCTTTAGGGTTGTCACATTGACTCTGTATCACCCAAGTGACTGTGAGTCTTAGCATGCTGCCTTCTGCCTGATTACCAGGACAGCACAGTCCCAGCTAACAGATAACGCTAAACATAGCAGAGGCCATAAGGTCAGCAAAGACAATTAAAAAATCTAATTGTTAAATCAAGGAGTACCTTTTTTTTTTTTTTTTTGCTATCGAAACAGTATCAACATTGTTTCTCAGCAGACTTTTTCCTCTAGTATGAAATGACCTCAACGCTGAAGAGAAAAACAAAGTTAACTACTATTGGACTTTTCTGTTGTTGCATGTGAGGTAAACTATTGAGCTGTGTGGGACAGATGATGCAGAGAAACTGGCAGAGGTACCGAATGTTTACTTACAATTAAGAGATCTATGTAAGGTGAATTTGTCACTACTGTCTTTGCCCCATTATTTCCATTTATCCACATGTCCACTTACCTCACAACCGGTCATAAAGTTGGATAAATGACATGCAGAGAGCTATGATATAGCCACTAATAGGAGGATACATGAAGATAGCTCAGTGCAGAAAAGCTATTATCTAATCAATTAGTATTATATTAAATATAACAGTATACAACATTACACTAAAGAATTATATGGAAAATTTTAGCGATTTATAGAATAATAATAGGTATAATCTGAGACAACATGAATTGTTTCCTTAGAATAAATAATTGGAAGGTTATAAATATATGCAATAAGCTGTCATGTGGCAAGACTCTGTATACAGCTGATGATTTTTGCTACTTATATGCAGGATATCAAGATCCACAAAGTAAAATATGTTAAATAAATAAAAACAAGCACTACACAAAACCAAATAGAAGTTACTCTGTATTTTCTTTCCACCAAATAGAAAGACAAACATGCCATCTCAGAGATGTGAGGTCTGTCTAAGGTAGCAAGCTTTTGCATACCCATCTAATAAAGAATTCAAACAACCTAACAAGACTTTGTTCTGCTGAAAGGCAGTATATTGTCCTGGATTTGACCCCTGAGATCACTCACTGAGGAACTGAGCTTTTTTTAGTCAAATAACACACTACTGATGTGAGTCCCACTCCAGACAGCTAAGACACTTAGAATCTTGTCCAATCTAGGTAGCCTGGGCCACTCCAAACATCAGCAAAAATAACTGAATGCCACTGAGAGGCGAGTTATTGACCCCAATTTAGACACCTAAAAGTTATGAGTGTAAACTTATAGTCTAATCTTTTATTGTCAATAAGAAGAAACAGGTGCCACGTAAAGTAAACATCTCAGACCCACTAAGGGTTGCCTAGTAAATGCATTCTACATAGATCTCATATTATGGATCTGAGAACAGATCAGAAAAAAGGAATTCAAGAATAAAATTAAATTGTATGGCTTCTGTTATTCAAGATTTCAGATTAGATTGTCAGAACAGTCTATTTTGCCTTTAAAATACATGAATCTGTTAATTTTAATGTGCTTTCATACAATGTGTAGGTGTAGGACAACATAAGTTTGTCTTGGTCTTTGGACCTTACCTTGCAGTGGTAAGGTGTTTTCATTGCCTTGTCAGATTCACAAAATAAAGATGTTGTCAATTATAAATTGTGTAACTCTTCTTCAGTCTCTATGTATCATGAGCCCTAGTCAGATTGGTCAGAGGCCTAAGTTTCACTGACTCAAAAGGAAGTAAACTGTAATGTGCATTCTGTACAGGTTCTG
>JAVSBS010027940.1:25833-61034 GCA_033124195.1 Coracias cyanogaster | reverse complement strand
GCGGACGAAGGCGCCGCCGCGCCCAGCAGCCGCCGCCGGAGCCCGGCAGCGCCCAGCGATGTCCGCCAAGGAGGGGAGCAAGGTGCTGCTGCTGCCGCCCCACGCCACCAGCGAGCGCGCCGTCAAGGGTGAGCGTCCCTCTGCCCCGCGGCATGGCGCGGCCCGGGCCCGGGCCCGAGGAGGTGCGGAGAACATGGCTGCCCCGGGCGAGGGCCGCCCGAATGTCCGAGGGCGCCCGGGTTCGGAGCGGCGGCCCGCCCGCCCGTGGGGCGGGTGCCCGTGCGTGTGCTCGCCGCGCCGGCTGCCCATGGAGGGGATGGGAGCGGCGAGGCTGCGGGAGGCCGCCTGGCCCTGTGCGGAGGCGTGGGGTGTCCGCCCGGGCGTGGAAGTACCCGGGGTCGACTCTGTTTGTAGGCGGGGAGACCGAGCCGGGAAGGCAGCGAGGCCGGCTTTGCCTGCGGTGAGCCCCGGGGTGGGCCGTTTCCCGGAGCTGCCCCGGGGCTCAGAGTCTGGGTGCCACGGGTGGGAGCAGTGCCCGAGGCCTCCGGGCCTGGCCCATCCTGCCCCGATGCTCGGGGGTTGGCATGAGTGTGCGTGTGCTCTGCTGGCCGGGGGCAACCGGCTTCCCTTCCTGGGGCCTGGCCCCTTCACGCCTCGTTCTCTGCGGGGGTTTTGCTCTGTGCAGAGGAGATCCTTGAAATTGCAGAAGCTGACAGCATCGAGGAAGAGGGAGTGGGAAGGTGCTGCCGCCCTTTCTATTGGCTGCTGGTCTCAAGTTCCCAGTTCTGATGGGAAAAATTAACCTTGATCTATTTCCTCGTGGCCTTTCTTGGTAACCTCATGGGAAGCCTTTAAAAGTCGAACGTTATACTTCTCAGAAGAAAAAAGTAAAACGTTTTAAAGTAGTTACATCTGTGTTAAACTAAGGTGGTCCAGTGACCAAACTGCGGTAAAACATTAAGATCTTTGCTCTGGAGCACATCAAGTGTGTCCTTTTAGTATTTGCTGGGAGAGTAATCCTTCACAACTTGAGTATCCTAGAATAAATTCATTAGATCTAAATTGATAGTTAAAAGAGTAACACAGGTAAAACTTTGAAGAATTTCTAGGCTTTGTTTACTCAAATTACAGATAATCTTATTTTGATCTCAGAGATTCTGATGTTGAACTGTATTTGACAGTGGCAGTGTGGACAATTGTGATAGCAGACCTGGACTATTGGAGTTCATGGTTGTACACAAAGCGGTCTGCTTTTAAGATTGATGTTCCTAGGAACATAGGGTCTGACTGAGTTCAAAAGGGTGGAGATCTGTTCGTTTAACTTTCTATATAACAAGGGGTCTTGAGAAATGGAAAGATGTCTTTGCCTTCAGCAGGTCTTAATTAAAAGCCTTGGAATCCCATAGTATGTTTTGGAAATCAGCATACTTTCCAGTAAACTGGAAAGCTTTGCTCACAGTAAGTTGTTACTCATTTTGGATTGCTTAACCTGTTGACTTGTTTGAACAAATTGCAAGAGTATAGGTAGAAAGTGTTAAAGCTAGTCTATTGGAAACTTGGACTAATTAGCGCTACTTTAATGTAGAGGGTTTAGACGTGCTGAATTTTTATACCTTTACTGCAATTTGTTGTAACAAATGAAGCTCCCCACAATGCAAGAGAACTACTGGTAAGTGATTAGATACTTTAGAGTGCGATGGAAAACCTGCTGATTTCCAATCACTTCATAATTCAGCTTGTTAAATGTGATGTGTGCATCTGGTGGTTTAAAATTATAGTTCAGACTTGCTTCATTCTAACAAGATTACATCGTGGGATTACAGTATTTTTTTGAACCTGGGTGTGTAGGATACAGAACTATTGAAAAGGGAATAAGGCTTTGATAGCTCCATGTGACATAACTACAGCCGGTTAAGCGTTCATGTAACGGCATTTTTTCTATTCTTTCTGCTGACCTGTCCTGTCAATACCTACCATGCTGAATCACTGGCTTCTGGAGAAAGCCTGGACAGCTGTGCCAAGCTGTCTGTGTTCTTGATATGAAGGACAGGGTGGTTTGTTTTCTCCCTCCCCCATTAGGTGCAGTGAAGTTAGGAATATTTTTTTTAGCAACCCCAGAGATGCAAGATGGCAGGTTTTTCCAGTGCCAAGTGGGAGTATCTATCCAACAGAAATACTTTTGTTGAAGTTGTGTTAAAATGTGACATCTGTGTCACATCCCTGTTCACAAACAGATGTGTTGCCTTTTGCGTACCAAGAAATGTTCACTATACTCTTGCCTCTTCTACGATGAATAGATTACCAGTGTGGCAATAATGTAAGAGGTAGGCCTTCTGCTTTTGTCAAGGCAACACTGCATATCAAGGGATCCAAAAGTGTTCATTTTTTTAACTGGAAATGCGTGGACCAGGTGTGCTGGTGAAACTGATAAGACAGTTCAAATGATTGCATTAAACCTTATGCTTTTAACTTCTGTAATGCTTCTGAATTACTGCAGGTATTGCCTCTTTTTTCATAAGTATCCACTTATTTATTGATAATTATTAGTGAATTTGTTTACTAGAATAAAGTTTGGGGTTTCTTTTTAAAGCAATAATTTCTCATGTTTATTTTGTTTAATGTGATCCACTATAGGAGGAAAAAAAAGTGTTAAAGTGTTCTGAAAATGTTGGTTTTTGTGTGTGCCAGCTCTGTTCCCAAGAGAAAACATCCTTGGGGCACCTAGGCTTTCTGTCTCTCCCTGCTGAGACATTTCATTTATAATGTCTCAGGTCTTGAGAACAGCCATAGAAAAATATTATATCTGGTCTATCTGCGTATTGGTCCATATTTCAGCTTTCATGCTCTCCATACACTAGGTCTTTTGGGGAGCAAATGTGAGTTCTGGACTTAATGCTTGCTGGTATTTGCGTTGTTTCATCTCTTGCTTTCATTTTAGCTTTATTGTCTTTCTCTGTATTACTGGAAGACAGGGAAAAAAGTAACAGAAACCATTAAGTTTCACAGACCAGGAAAAATTAAATCCTTCACCACTAATAAGTTGGAAGAAATGGACAAGAGATGCTCACCCAAGAAAAAAAAAAAGTTAAATTATTGTATCATCAGTGACCAATATTTTCTAATAAGGTAGGATAATGATTAGAATGTATCCTCCTTTTTATTTCGACCAGTATATTTAGCAGTTAGTGGGAAATGCCTATGTCTAGAAAAATACCTGAAAGATTATCAGGTATAATGTTCATGTTAGACAATATATGATAAACATAATAACAGCTTTAAATATACAGTCTATACAGTCTAGCTGTGTGTTGGTCTGGCATACCTTCCCAGGTATGAATTGTATCATCAAAGATCATTGTTTCCTTTTAAACTGTATAAAAAGCTCAAATTTTCTCTTTTCATGTCTTAGTTAAATTGTCAATGTAATTTATACTTATAGATTTTCCTATAAATTAACGGTTAGCTCTGGAACTGAAATGTCCAAACTGAGCTTTTGGCATTTGGTTCCCGAAATGTATCTTGTGGCGAGCCTTTTGTTACTGCTTTTTTTTTTTTTTTTTCAAGGGGATGAGAAAATGTAGCTGTCATCTTGATTCACTGTTTTGTAAGGCACCCTCTTCATCTTTGAAGAATGATACTTTGTGTTTTACTGTCTTGTGGAAGATAATGTTTTCCTCTATTTTATTCCATCAAAACCACTGGGAGAGGGGGAATCTTTTTTCTTTAAAGTGCTGTTGATACATAGCTGCTGTATCTGGTTCTTTTAGGTTTGGATTTGCCTTTCTCTTTGTATGATAATTGACTCACTTCAGTCAGCGTGCATGTAACTTTCATACTTCATATATGTCGAGGTATTGGATCTCTTCTCTTGAAACAACTGTTTCACTACCTTGAACTAAAGTGTTTTTTGCTGACAGGGAGGAGTGCCTGTAAGCTCAGGCAGTCTGATAGAGTGATCCTGGGCACGGCAGGGGTGAGCCTTCATTGGCTTTTCTTTGAGGGCAAAGTACCTGGGCTTCTCTGACCCACCTGTGAGTAGCTGCACTGCAGAGTTGTACTTGGAAGTTCTCTGTCCTCCCTGGCATTGCTCTTTGCCCACTACGGATGTTGCTAAGCTTTGGGAAGCAATCCGCAGGACCTTGTCGTGCTGAGCTAATGGATATTTTTTGCTAAATTTGGCGATGATGTCTGTTCTTCTGGAAGTGGGAGGATTAAGTATTCCTTTGTTTTGGATAAAAGTCATAATACAGCCTGAGTGGCAAACAGGCATTTTGGATATTAAATAGTAGCTCATTGAAACAACTCTTCAGAAAGTCACAAAGAAAGTAACTCATAGCCTTGAGCAGGGTCCTAAATTAAGACACTAGTAGCTGCTTTTTAACACTAATTTCCATGTATAAGAAAATGAAATAACTTGCAGTGTTTAACTGGTAAAAAACCAAGCAGGTAAAAGGATGAATAGTTACAGGCAGCATGAAAGCTGTTTTAAAAATATTGTAAGGCACTTGGAAAACCCACCCAAAAAGGGGAAGCCTGCTTTAATTTCAGTAGGGACAATTGGCAGTTGAGGTTTAGGAAGGTAAGGCCAGAGCAGAAAAATCTGGCAACTGCTTACATATGCATTTATTGAGTAAGGATCTAAGGAGTCTTTCGCACATGAGTCAGTTCTTATTGCTGAGCAGGACCAAAGAATTCTCTCATTGAAATGTAAGTGATTTCAGAACGTTTGAACAAATGTTCAAAACCAAATAAAAATCCCCAGGCCTTTAGCATCTCTAAAGGAATCTTTTGGGTTTTTGGGTGCAAAATTGCAGATTTATTTTCCATAGCCTGTGGCATAACTCATCTTTGGAGTGTGAGAAATGGAGCACAGCAGTAATTTTAAAAAAACTCTAGATTGAACTGGAGAACTGTAGGTCAGTACGTTTAATTTAAGGAGACAACTAGCACTTTTAAGAAGGACTGGACTGTGTCCCTGGGGAAATACAGTGTTAAAGAGGAGTTGATACAGTTTGCTTAGATGGAAATCAAGAGAAATTGTTAGAATATTTTGGAGGAGCCATTGAACTGGTTGATCCAGACAAAACTGTTCATCAGCTTCCTTCATTGGAGCCTTTAAAGTAAGTAAAAGAGAAAATACCCTCTTTTGGAAAGAAAGGGTTTTAATAGGTAATAAACTTCTGTAGCTGTGGGAGGTTAATATCTGTCATCTGTCCTCTTTAGATGTATTGGTAAGTTATTTAGAAAACAGTAAATGGCAATAGTAACACTCACTCAGGACAGTAAACTTCCAGAGATGTTTCAGAAAGCTTTTGTTAGACTGAGTGTGTGGGCAAACAAGTTGTAGGAGTCGCTGTTCTGGTAAATACAGAGTAGACTCTACAAGGGAAAAAACAATTCTTGCTTAAATGTAGAGGGTGATGAACTCAGGAAAGAAACATTAGGATCTGTATGGATAATATTCTGAAAATGTTAGTTCAGTGGCAGTCAAAAAGGCTGGTAGGAATTTAGGAATTATTATTAGATCAATTTAGAAAAAAGAGAATGCACCATCGTGCTGTTATATGCGCATCTTGTATTATATGTGCGTCTTGAACAGCAGCATGTGATTTTGGTCCCCCTTCCCAGTTTTCTTTATCTAAAGCTATGTTCAGAGGCACAGGGTGGCTTTCATACAAGGTAGAGCAACAAAGATGAGAAATATATGACTTGGAAAAGGGGCAGCTGAGTAGGGGATAGAGTCAGATACTGCTCACATTGGGAGTGGTATTTAATAGCATAGTTGAATGGGAAACAACTGTAATTCTTGTCTCCCTGTGAAAAGGAGAAATGCAGTGCTAACAACATTTCCCAGAAATTAAGATGAAGGAAAGGTGAAAAACTTTTTTTGTAAAATGTGTAATTAAAATTGTGGATTTCGTAGCAATAAGTGGAGACAAAAACTATAAGAGCATATATTTGGGATCTGGACAAAGTTGTGAAAAATAGTTCTATTTGTGATCATAAACGTGACAGTCTGGATGAGGCTCTGGAGGAAATCCTCAAACCATCCTGTTTGGAAAATGGAGTATGAGGAAGGGAAAACCATCATTGCCAGAAGCACATTTAAGCACTAAATAATCTTTTGGCATAACACGCTATGGCCATTTTAACGGGAGGAGCATTTTTAAATGCTTTTCAAACAAACGATTACATCTTCCCTGAGAGCAGCTTCAAAAGTATCAACCATGTTAACTGAAAAATTACACAGAAAAAAAAAAAAGGTGAATGCACCAGGGTATACTAGGAATATCAATAGTTTCATCTGAGATATAAAATTCTATGGAACTTTAAAGACAGCAAGGACATGGTAAGCAAGGGTAAGATAATTAGCACCTGCAGTGCTTTTGTAGGGTTTCAAGGTTTATGGGGTCATTTTTCCTTGCTTTTAGAATGCTTGTTAATGTAGCAGGTGGCATGCATTAAAAGGAACTTGAGTAAAATTACAGTTTTTGTGGTGTTTAGGAAAAATACCATAATTCGCAAAAACCTGACTGCTGAATCTATGCTTTCTTGTTTGGGATGAACAGGATAACTCCTATCTTTTAACAACTATTGATTCTAGCTTTCTGATTCCAGACACTGCTGTGTATTTGTGCTTAACTAATGTTTTCAAGGTTGCAGGTTCATAGACCATCTGTGATGTCTTTATGCTATTTCTTTTCAAATCTGTTTTGCCAAATGGAGAAGGATAATTGGATATATTCTGTCCTCATAGCAGTCACGGGTGCTACATCTTTCTTCTGTATAGATATTGGCAGAAGTGTAGTAACTCCAGGGACAGACTGAAAGATGTGTTAGGTGTTAGGCTTTGTGATTCTGAATGACAAGACATAGACAGCAATGCATTTATAAAACCAACAGCCCACAAAACGATACAAACGATAAGAAAACCACAGACGGCTATGCTATCATGGTAAAAAACCTGTTGATGAAATGAAGGATACTAGCTGATCTTTTTGCAGAACACCATGGTTGTATTGATACGTAATATCACTTAGTAGAGTCAAACATTATACACTGTTTCACATATACTTATCACCAAAGCAACAAATACTTTGCAAACACAATGTCTTTGTTTAATAACCTTATAATGTGAGCGGAGACTTTATCTGTGAAATCAAAACCACACTTGAAAGAGAAAAATGAAATCTGGAGCATTGAGCATGCTTTTACAGCCAAAGCTGAGTTTATGGGGCATACCGTAGGCACCTGATTATAGAGGAAAAATAGCTAATTTTCTTTCACTGTCAAAGTAAAAAAATTATTTATGTTTTTAAGGTCGTAAGAGCAGAAAATACTTTGTTTGTGGAAGTGCAGTACCTTGTATGATTGATCCCTGATACTTTTTCTACCATTAGTCTAGTCTTTGATCTCATCTTTTTTTTATGAGCCTTTTATGGGGTGTCTCTGACACAAGCCAGATATAACCAAGGTTATTAAAATGGGCATATACATCATTGTGGTTCAAATTTGCAGTATCTACATGTAAGATTTTATTAGGAGCTACTGTTGTACTCGGTTACTAGGCAATGTGAGATCTGCTTTGGGTCTGGAGGTAGCATGTTTGTGTTAGTTGCCATATTGCACCTCTCAGCAGGGATTATTATATTGGGTAAAGTGCCACACTAATGCAGTTTTTCTACTTTTGAACCCCTTTACAATGTCTTGTGATTTTATCCATTCAGATCAGTGCTAACTTTTGGATCTCCGTAGCATACTTTAGTGTAAGGTATAAATTTACCTGGAGGCTTCTAGAAGGTCAGTGTAGAACTAGGTTTAGAGGTTTTGCTTTTGATCTCTCTAGTACTGCAGTATAAAGGAAAGGTGTTTTTTTTCTTCTTTGTAAATGCATCTACAAGTAGTAATAAAAACCATCAAAACCTTTTTGTTAACAAATCCCCAAAAGTACTCACTGTTTTTTTTTCCCCAGCATTACTGTTTAAGATTTTGAATCAATATAGTTAAAAATGTATTACCCATACATATTATAAAGGTGGGATTAATTTTGACTAGTAAGTAATGGTTTGTTTTGGAAAATCTTGTATGTTTTTGTAAATCTTGATGTGTTATCTTTGCTATTAACATCTACGCTTCTACTAATAGAATGCAGTCTGTTATTTTGTACTGCAGTGAGTATTGCTTTAGAGATTCATCTATAAAGACTTTTCTATAGCTTAGCTTTGCTCAAAATGGAAGAAGGGAATCCTTTAGTGACCAACACCGTGTTATTTCCTTTGGGTAATTCCTCTTAATTACCATTCTGTAACAGTCCCAAGAGTGCAAGTTATGCACAAAGACTTTGAAACATGGATTATATTTCTGTCCTGGAACACATCATGCTGCAATTCTTTTTCCTTAGGCTGTAACATTCTACTACAATTTCATCAAAGGTTTAATTAAACCCATTAGTTTGCAGAAATTGTCTACATGCTTCAAAAATTATTATCCTTAACCTATTAAAATGTTATTTGTAATATTTTTCAAATGTATGAGCTCTAATACAGTGTTAAGTATTGTTGAGACAAAAAGTAAAAAATGGAAAGAAATTATTTTTATAGTGTTACTGTTTTACTCAGCTAGGTGATGCAGATAAAATCTTTATCCATGTTTTATTCCGCCTTCTCTGAAGATTATTCTTAAAAAAAAAAACAATCCTTCTTGAGCAATAGGAAAATACATGTATTGTGTGAAAAGGATTTTGCTAAACTCAGGGGAACTAGTTTTAAGACTTCATTTTTTTCATGAGGCAAATATTACTTTACAGATGCTTAGCTACTTCTGATACTAACACTTGTGACTTTTGGACATTATGGATAACCTTTGGATATACAGAGTTTTTAATTTGAATCTTCGTAAGTATATTGATTCAAATAATTTGAGACAGTTCTTTCCAGATACTGGACAGAAACATCTGGTTTTATAGCCTTCCAGAAAATTTAGCTGCCTAGACAAAATCAAAGCTGTAGTTTGCTAAAATAGAATTATTTTTTTGTGCAAATCCAATCTGAAATAAATTGCATGGATATAAGAACTTTCTTAAGAGAAGAAAATTTCATCTACCATGTGCTTAGAACCGTTGAAATATTTCTGAACTGTCATAAAGAAGGAGTCAACACCATCTCTCTGAGTTCTGCAACCACTGGTAGTCATAATAAGTCAGTAATGATTTGCATATAAGAGAGTGAAGAACAGCTGGTCACCTCAAGAGTCCATTTTCTACCACACTGCATCTGTCCAAAAAACCTCCCAAAAGAAAAACAATCATCTTTCACTTAAGTAGATTGTTGTCTAGGAATAGTACAAGAACTAATGAAGCACAGTTCCCTTAAAACTGTGTCTTGGAAGTGGTTGTCTTTGGTTCTGGGAAGGTCTGATCTCTAATGCTTTTGCAATAGCTAAAGCAGGAGAAATCTGTTTTGTGAGTTGTCTGGGCTCTCATAAAAGAATGAGCTCAACTTGCCATTGCTGAGGCAACGATGGGCCCACAAATAATGTGTTAAAACAAGTGAGGAAAGAAATGGCCTAAGAGTAATTTATGTTCAGATTAATATAAACTTCCAAATAATGCAAAAATAACAGTAAGATAACCTTAAGGTTGGAACCTTAAGGTTCCAAATCGGCTTTCCAACTGAGTTAAAAAAAACAGTGGATTCTAGAATTGATGCTTGCATAGTCATAGTTAAGTGCTTCTAAGAATTGGTTAAATTTATCTTGTTGGAACAGTGAATTTCTTTTTTCAGGGACAAATCATGTTTTTAAACAATTGTCATGCCTGAAACAGAAGTGCTTGTCTTTTAATTTCCTAAATATGTTAAGTTTATTAACAATTGGGCTACTTGGAATTCTAACACTTCCAAATGAAACTTACATCATTGCTAGAGGAGACTGGAAGGAAAGGTATGCCATTTCTTCTCTGTGAATAAAATACTTTATATCCAAAAATAAAATGCCGAATTTGTTCTATGCTGCGTAATGTAAATTTTTCAGCTTCTGCCCACGTAGAAACTTTTGTTAGAGGAAGAATAGACAATTCTTCAATTTATTTTCTAGTGTAATTTAATTTCAGTGAATATATACATGTGATTTATGCATGTTGTTTTATTGATAATTTTTATTACTGCAGAAACCAGAAGGGTAGCAATGTGTTACCAGTAATCCAGAAGTCAATTTAAATGAAGTCAGTGAATATTTTGGTATTTAAGCATTGATTTTTGTAATGTAAAGTTTAATTTTGGCGAGTAAGAAAATAAAGTATTAATAATCTATCTACAAGTGTATTCTTACTACTAGTTGTTCTTATCTTTGAATAGATGTCTTTCTCCAATTTTTCTTTTTAAACATATTTGGGATAATATTTAAATGGAGGGAAATTGAATGGGTTTGCTCCTTTTTTATTTGTTTCAGTAGTGGTATGTGCTTTTTGAGTGGATTGTTTGGGGGGTTTTTTCCCACATTAATTTTATTTCCTGTAATCCTGCATGAGTGCAATATTCTGATGGCAATTTTGATGTATCCTCTTCTCCCATGTCCCACATCCATATTTCATTTGTGCAGTAACTGAACTGCCGTTGTTTAAATTCATGTAAGCTGCTGGCCATCAAATGTGCCATCCGGGCAGTTGCTGGGCCTGGATTGGTCTTCAGCATCAAGACATCTCATCTGCTCCACTTGTTTGAGGTATAGGTCGCATACAGCTGTTTTTGACTCATGAGCCAGGATGTGAGGACTTCTGATATTTCCAGTGGTTTCTAAAGTGTTATCTAGTATATGGACAGCCTCTACTCTTAATCTTTTTAGAGACCACGAACAGGAAAATAAGGAAAACAAGGTCAAAGAAGGAATTTCAGACTACAATGGCAATGTTGTAGGCTCCCAAAATTACATTTTTTTTCTGTAGTATGAAGTTGTTCTGCTGCTTAGTTGGTGGTTTGACGGAACTTTAAACTGACAGAGTCCGTCCTGCCCCTTTCTGCCATTCAGGGGCCAAGACCATGTGAGTGCTGCTCTCCCTTCACCTTCTCCATTCGTGCTGTCATAGACCTCTGTTAGAGTCCCCTTTACCTTTCATGGGTTTAGCCTTAAGAATCCTAGTCTATTTAGTTATTTCTGTAGCAGAAATAATTCTTTTTTAGTTGCTGTTATTGTTCCTTTATTTTTATTTTTCTTTTTTTTTTTATAAGATGGGCAAACTAGAGTTGCATATCAGTGATATAATTGCATCTTCTTTTGTTTTCTACTTGCTAATAATTCTTACCATTCCATTTTCTGTTTTTCTTTGACTTCTCAGCATCGAGGATTTTCCTAGAACTATAGGAAGGACCTTGCTTCTGAATAGTGATAGTGGTTTTATAATCCATTATATTAATATGTAAAGTTAGGATTTCCTTCATTAATTTGCATTTTTAAATATTTAATTTGTAATATTTTGCACAGCCACTCAGTAGTGTGAACAACTTCTGTAGCTCATCATAGCGTGCCGTATTTTTCATTGTCTGGAATATTTACTGTCACTTGAAGGCCACATCACTCCATGAGATACCTTCTTTTCAGTGTAATTAGTTAATTTATTCAACAGCACAGATAGAAGTGGAGCTCCTCTGACCTTCTTCCTTTCCAGGTGCTGGCTCCTTTGATTTCTAGTCCTTTAAATAGTATTGTATCCTTTTCTTGCTAGCTTTGGGTTTGTTTTGATGGTGTTTCTGTTTGGTTGGGTTTTTTGTTTATTTGATTGGGGGTTTTTGGGGCTTTGATGATGGCCTTATTTTAAAATGCCTTTTGCAAGCCTCAGTGGATATTAAGTGGATCTCCTGCATCCACAATACTTGCTGAGCCCTTCAGAGAATGACAGTTTATGGAAGAGAGATGATGTTCCTTTGCAAAGGCAGTTTTGACTCTTCCAGATGTTGTACACATCATTGTGCCTTCTAAACTCTGTTTTATGGTTTCTACAAACTTATGTATTATAGATTTTTTTTTTTTTTTAATACATACAGAGGTAGCACTATTCCATCCAGTGTTTAATTATGTCAACAAGCTGGTTGACTGAGCAACAAATTTTGCTACTTTGGAGAGCAGCTATTCTACGATAGATCCAATTGTAGATGGAGTATATTTTTAAAACAGCATTGTTGTGACTACTGTTTCTTCTTTCTAAATTTTAGCTGTCCCTTTTCCACCAACACATCGTTTGACATCTGAAGAAGTGTTTGACACAGATGGAAGACCAAGGGTTGACATTTTGAAGAACCACTTGATAAAAGAAGGTCGAGTAGATGAAGAAATTGCACTTAGAATCATCAATGAGGGTGCTGCAATATTACGGAGGGAAAAAACTATGATAGAAGTTGAAGCTCCAATTACAGGTAATATTTCTAGATAATTTCACTATTAATTTAATTTTAAAAGCCAGATTTTTTCTGTAGCAGAGTTTGTCTTAAAAATTGCTAAAATAGAATTTCTGTCTAGTGTTATTGAATTATCCTGCACAACTGCATTTGCTTAACAGTGCTCAAATGGTCTGAAAAAACAGGCTTTGCATTATTTTGCAAAATGAAGACATTAAACCTATTAGAAAAGAGATAGTGTGATTGATATTAAAATGACAAAACAGAAAGTAGTCAAACGTTGATGAATTACGGGTTTCTAATTCATGCTATGTTGTAAGTGGAAGTAAAGGCATGTACCTGGAAAGGAAAAATGAACTCAGAGTTGTCCTGAAATCTAAATATATGAAGAGAAGCTAATTGTTGTGGTTTGAAGCAAATACTGTGAACTGAAAATCTGAGTCAGAAATACACCTTTATAGTTCCTCTGTAGGTGAGACTGACAATCGTATGTAAAACCATGTTCTTGTGAAGGTAATAGTACAAGGTTGTTTTAGCATCTTTAATACACTAGGACCAGATCCACTGTGGTACAAAATCTGACGCTTAAGATGCTTTTGGAGTGTTTTCATGGTTTGACTAGTTCTATTTCTGTTTGATCTGGTGAAAGGTGGAATTGATGTCCTTTAGTACTTTTATAAGCAATCCCGACTCAGAAAATAGTTTGTGTTGCATATCTGTTATTTATGATAATGAAAGCAGGTTTGATTTTTGTGTTTAAATTAGATTTTCTTCAATTTGAATGTGTTTTCTTCGAAATGGACCTATATAAAATTAGTGTCTGAAAAACTTCTTCTAGGGCATCAGCTTCCTTTAATTTGTTAATATCAGGTAAATGAAAACATGTAAATAGTACATTGTTATTGTTGGCATTTTACAAAAAAGTGAATGAAATGGTGAAAACTGTATGACCTCGGAGTCTTTTGAAGCTCTCGATAAAGCTCAAAACTACAATGTTGTCCATATGCTTAGAATTTTTGTATTTCTATTTATTCAGGTAGTTACCCAAAGCTGCTGGCATATTGGCAGATTAAAAAGAAGGGAAATTCTTGCAGTGTCTGAGTAAATATCTTAAGAAAAATGACACAAAAGAGGGCACATTCTCTGTAATATTTTGTTGCGATGACAAATGCTCCAAGGGAATAACAACCTTTAAAGTGTGGTGTGCCATATCCAATATTTATTTCCAAAATTAGGACAACTTTTTTCCCCTAAAAAATTTACTAATAAACTCTGATAAGTTGGAAGATGCTATTTGTCAGTTGATGAGTGACATTTCGCATCAATGGAAAGCGTAGTCTCTCCAATTCCTGTTGTTATCAGCAATACCTCATGCAGAAGTGAGAAGGCAGCTCCTGACTTCCATTGAGCTGGGAACTCCTGTTGGGAATAAGGAGTTAGGAGCAGTTGTCTCTTCCATACATTTTTTTTATTTTTTTGAATTGTGAGATGACCTGGCTTTGCTGTGTACTCTTCAAGTCTTCCCGTCTGCTATCTTTGGCACTTCTGCCTTAGGTTGTTGACCACTGGTCTTTTCCTGTCTCATTCTAAAAACACAAGAAAAATCCACTGTTGAACTAGTGAACATGGTTATTTGAAGGAGAAAAGTAACTGAGCAAAGAGAAGATATGCTGATATTAAAAAGTGTGTTAGTTTGACTCAAAACCAAAAACACGCTCCCTGCTTATTTCAGTCCACATGGACACAGCAAACTATTGCAAAGCAGCAGGCATTTTCAAATATGCATACCAATGAGAATTTGCAAAGATGCTAAATGGGCTGGAGATTACTGTAAAGAGCTGCTGACAGCTTTCAAGAACTCAGTGCTCAGTACACTAACTGTATTTGAAAACATTCCATGATCTGATAGAGTCAATTAGGACTATAATCAGTATTGTCACAGGTAGTGAAGAGAGCGTCTTAATGAAAAGCAAATAGGGAAACTTAAAAAATTTTATGTTATACCTGCCTTTCCTCTTAATTAGAAGTACTTTGTGGCTGTTAACTATGACTTAGTAACTTTTCTGTTAGCTTTTTTTTTTAATTAATTTGAACAAAATTTTTGCTTGCAGTGTGTGGTGATATTCATGGCCAGTTCTTTGATCTAATGAAGCTGTTTGAAGTGGGAGGATCACCTGCTAACACAAGATACCTCTTCCTCGGTGACTATGTAGACAGAGGTTATTTTAGTATAGAGGTAACTGAATATATTAATCTGTTTTGTTTCTATAAGCACACTTTCACAAAGGTTTTCAAATGAAATTCTAGGTCTGCTTTAACATGTGAATTTGCTCGTCCTTGCTGTGCTTTCTCCTATGGCAAAGGCCTGTTTACAGGAGGATATTGACCAGCTGTTTGGACTGTCCGGTTGTGAAATCACCAGCCTTACTAATTTTTCCTCCTCTTTCTTTGGTTTTTTAAAAGTTGAATTCTATACCGTTCTATACCATCTGCTAATATGCAGGAAGGTGTGTTTGTGTGTTTTTGGAGAACAGGTGAGTCATGACTGCAAGGTCTTTTCATTTATTAGGGCTGTTTATCTGTATAAAGTAGATTCATTTTACTTACATAATCAAATGTTTTAAAATGATTATTAACATTTTTCTTTACTAAAATTGTGAGGGTAATTACAAATATTTTCTAAGGATGACCTGTGGTTCTGTCGTTAACTTTTCAGGTATTTTCAATTTAAATCTTTCATTTCCAGCAAGTTTATTAAGTATGCTACCTTCCAGAGGTACTCACTCATATCAATTAGTTTCAGAGCTATGGTTTTTAAGTTAACTATTCTTCTGGAGCCAGCTTGGGATCTTTTCACAGATACCAAATCTAATAGAATGATATACCATTCAAAATAGTATCTTGCAAGTCATAGTGTATGCTACTTCATTTCTGTATTAAAATTATGTTTTTCTAATAGCACGTGTGGGTATATACTGTGAAGGGCATGCTCATGCCTTCAGGGGTTGTTAAGGATGGTAGACAAACGGGAGATGCAGCAAGAGTGATTGCCTAAAAGTAATTTGTAGGACAAATTTTCAACAGACGTTCCCTTTCTATTAATTCAGTCTTCTTGGCCTGTTCTTGATGATCAATAATGTAAATGCCCCTGAAAAGGACATTTACATAGCAACACTATATGTTAATCTGTCATAGTACACTTACAAAAACTTATGAACAATGGATGTTCATTAATTTATTAATAAGAACAGTCTCCATTTTTTTCTCATGATTTAAATTTAATTTTTAATATAATATTTGGCATGCTAAGTACACTTGTGGAATATGTAGGGATATGCTAAATATACTCTTGCAAACCACTGCAGGGTTCTTAAAAAGCTTATCTTTCTTCATTGAGATAATCTACTGTCTTCTGCTCTGAGTGGCTGTTGGAACATCAGGTACATGGCAGATTATCTGAATGAAGTTGAATTGCTGCGAATACATGAAATTGGGGCTATGCCATGTGGTTGTGTTGAGAAAGAAAAAAGTAGCACATGAAAATCAGCAATTTATTCTCCACTTTAACCTTAAAAAAATTTCCTACCTAAGTTTTTGCCTTAATTAACATTTAGGAAGTTTAAGCTGACCTCCAGGAATTTTCACATATGGTTACTTTAAAATCGTTCTTAGTGATTGGAAATATAATATACTTTTGGTAAAATATTTGACTTTTCACAGAAAAGTGAAGGTGAAATTTTCTAAAAATGTACGAAGAGTGAAATATGATCTTTCACTAATAAATTCTTAATCAGTCTGTCCTGAAACATCTTTAATTGCACTGATATTTTAGTAGTAACCCATTTCCAATTAAAAAATGTCATCACTTCTAATAGGAAAGATAATTATGTGCTACTGTGATTGTATGTAACAAACTGCTGGGATCAAGATGGAGTCCTTCACATAAATGGACGCAAATTCTTCTTTTCTGTACTGGAAGTAGCAGGACATAGAAAGCTCTGATATTAGTCTGTCTGTATTTGATAATAAAAAATAAATAAACCGGTAGAGGAAAGGTTAAAAAAAATTTCTTTCTGTACTTAATCGGTAACACGGTTGAGAACGTTTAAATCTCAGCAATGTAATCAAATGTAGTATCTGTTCATTGAAAGGAAGGCACTATTTTGCTACTTTTCTAATAAATATTTTCAAGGTTACCAGCTTTTATAAGTTTTTCATATGTACTGACTTAAATAAAACAGTTCACAGTTGTAGAAGTGGCCAAATTAATTCCTATATTCATTTGATGATAAGCAGTTTCTTGTAAGAAACTGATTAGACTCTTTGCTGGGAAAGGGTCTGGGGACTTTAGAATATATCAGGATATTTTAGAGTTATAGAAACATTGAAAAGCAAGTGATATCATTAGAAAAATTAGTTTTGCATATTTTTACTAAGAAGATAAGAAAAATTCAGTAATTGGTTTAGCTACACTTCACAGTAGGAGTCTGATGTATTCCTCCATGCTTACTGTGTTTTTTAAAGTGTTACTTTGGTTTCTTTCTTGCTTCATGTACCTACTATTCTATACAAAATAACTTCGAAGAATGGTAACTTCAGGGTGCTCATATTGTTAAGAACAGTAACAGTAACAACTTGCAGGTGACTTCAATGTAGTCTAGAACTTCAGGGATTTGAGATTTCTGTGCTCAGTTAAAAATACAAGAATAAGATTTGAAATTTAAGAAATACATCTTGGGCATTCAAGACTGCTGGGTGGTAACAGACTCTAAACTGAAAAAAAAAATTGTGCATGTTCTGTCCTCAACTCTGTGCACTGCTGATGTTGCATTAACAATTATATATGGAAACTTAGTATAATTCCATGAATTTGTTTCTTGAACACTGAATAACCAACCAGCTTTCCCAGTTTGGAGGGACAAAAGGGTTTACTCTGTCCATTCTTAGTTTAAAAAGAGTCTCCAAATGATATAGCTGACTTCAATGTAAAGAGTTTTGTGGGTTTTTTTTTCTTCAATCTCTGTTAAAAAAGTCTGCTTTTTTTTTTACACCAGTGTTTAGAATCATATTATAAAATCAGGTTTTAGGCACAACCACATACACTATTTGTCTAGATGAAAGTGTTCTGCAGTGTAGTTCTGCAGGGTTTATTTTGTAATTGAGTGTCCAGTAAATATAAATATTTTTCAGCGTTCTGTGCAGCTGTTCTTAAGAAAAGTAATAAGCAATTTGTGTAACTCATGTTCAGAACTAGACTCAAGGAAGTAGTGCTGTATATTAAAATAGCACATGAAGCTGTACTTGCTTTTGAAGCTGTTAAAATTCTTGCTCAATGTTTCTCAGTAATAATTGTCAAAGTTCTTCTAGACTAGTGTATTTTACAGGGTATCTTTGTTTTTCAACAGTGTGTGCTGTACCTATGGGTCCTGAAAATACTCTACCCAAGCACGTTATTTCTTTTGAGAGGCAACCATGAATGCAGACACTTAACAGAGTATTTTACCTTTAAGCAGGAATGTAAGTACTACCTAAGCATGTAAAATTAGCTTACTTCCAACCTGCTGATCTATGGTCTGTCATTTTGCTTGAGAGATGTTTGTCTGTTAGTTTAATTAAGGTCTTGCAAACACTTGGAGGCCCCATTGACTTGTCCAATTGCTTGCAGTTAAGTGTGGCATTGGATTGCAAATTACACAAAAGACTGCTGTCTATAAAGATACATTATGGAGAAAATTTCAGTGAATCAATCCTGATTTTAAAATCCTGGAAAGAGAAAGTTTAGTTTTCTGTCTTGGCTATAATCGGGAGTGCAAAGTAACTTGCAGAGCAGCATTGTGAAGCTAGCAAGAAAATCCTACTGCCAAGTAATTTTTCTATTTTGGGAACTGATTTTACTAGTAAGATAACCCTTTTGGTGATGTAAGCTGCTTCTCCATTTGGAGGCTTGTGTAAGTATTGATCCAGTGATAAATGGATCACTTGCCCTGGTAAAGCCCTCTTTGATGTAGGTAAAAGCGATGTGATCTATAAGCAGCTCTTAGTTTTTCATTGTAAATGGAAAGTCACAACCTTCTCAGTAGTATTTTACGCTGAAGTATGCTGTATAATTGTATGGTGCAAAATTATTCTATGATTTAAAAAAAATCGTTCTACACACTTGAGTTAGAAGAAGTAGTGAAAAGAGTTTATAGTTCTGGAAGAGATTGTGTTAGAAATGTACTTGTGGTTGTGGTATTTGGAAATGCTCATTTAAACCCCAAAATATCCATTGCTTTCGGGTTTTTTAGACATTCATTTTGAGATTTGCTTTTATAATTATGATTCGCTAGATTAGTGCTTCCATCTCATAGGGATTTCTTAATGTTTTATATTTTTGTTCTTGCAGGTAAAATAAAGTATTCCGAAAGAGTCTACGATGCTTGTATGGAAGCTTTTGATTGTCTCCCTCTTGCTGCTCTCTTAAATCAGCAGTTTCTTTGTGTTCATGGTGGACTTTCACCAGAAATTAATACACTAGATGACATTAGGAGAGTGAGTATTTTGTGTATTTCAAATTAAGTGGAAATACAGGAACTTACATGAAGCTATACAACATCATGTTTGTGAAATTGTCGGTATATATTTTTCTGTTCTTGTCTCTTTTGGAAGTGTAAATCAGGAACTGAAATGTAGGTTACGCAGTATCATAGTTAAAAGCTCTTGGATTGCCTAGCACGTTTTCAATTAGTAGATGTCATCGGGACAGCTGAGACTCTACAAAACATACACACAAAAAACCCCTCAAAAAGTCCACATACTTTCCTGGGACAAATAGTACATGTAAAGAGCTTCATATCCAATTGAAATAGTGCTTTACATTTCTTTCTGGGTTTGAGCAAGTGTTCTCGTGGCTTTCAGGACAAAACTTGTAGAATTTAATTGTAGTCTTAAAATTGTTTGGTATATTAAAAATAATATTTAAATTATTCTTATATTTATTTGAAAACTTCTTTTGTACTCTCTTGATCATGTGCATTTTGGGTTTTAATAGAAATTCAGGTTGCTATTTAAAATGGCAAATTTGGTAGGCATTTGAGTAGCAGCTGTGGAGTGCTGCTCGCTGTGGTAAATGTGCTGAGTATATCAGTAAGAATGAAAACAAGTTTTAAAAATTATACAATAGAAACACTAAATAGTGGTGTGCAATTTAAAGGGAAGATGACTGTGATGACATGAGGTATCTGTTTCTAATAACTTGGTTTCAACTTGTCTGGCCTGCTAATCTCAGGTGAAGATTGTATCAGATGGGAATTTTCAAACTCAATTGCTTTTCTTTTTGCATACTCCTTTTTGAAGTATTTTAGTTAACTTAGCTGACATACTGACTGCTGCACTTGGAAGTCAAAACCATTCCTGTTATTATTAGTAACAGCTAAAGTGTAGGTGATTGCAGCTTAAAATGTAAATAGGTGGTTCTAAGAAAGCTTTGGTATTATAGGTAAGGATGGAAGAAAAAAGTTGTTTATTCACATACGGAAGAAAGTATGTGGGGGCCTGTTTCGAAAAGGATCTAAATATCAGAGAGAAGGGAAAAGCATGTTACTCATGGTTTTACAGTATATAAATATTGATGGCCCATTGTGTCTTTTAACTTCATTTGTTGTGTTTCTCATTTTCTTAGCATTTTCTCCTTTACTTGTGCTCCATTTTTCTTTTTTACCTCTCCTTCTCAGATTTATAGGCTGCTGTCCAGTTGAATCTCATTTCTGAATTCACCAGATTTTTTCTGTACTCACTGGATCATTTCAGAGGGTGGAATGTCAGCTTATTTCACTTACAGATATTACACTGCCAAGCAGCATGATGGAGAAGAAAATGGTAGAAACAGAAAGGAAGCATATTTACAAGCTCAGTGGTGTAAGTGAGAAATGTACTGAGGCACATTGCATTTTCAGAGCAAATACTAATGTGTACAGAAATCGATGCATTGTGCAGGGAAAGAGAAGAAAGCAAAGCAAGTAAATAGTGCCATTTTGACACAGCCTTAACACTTCTTTTGTTACAGATGAAGAGAAACGTGGTCACAGCTTTTTGTAAAATAAGCTTCATATGGAAAAACACTTTGGAAAGGCACCGTCACAATAGGATTGTGCCTCATTTTTCTTTTAGTCACATTCTTGCAGCTAATCAGGTTTCAAAGCATAAAGTAAATTTAATTAAAAGGTAATTCTGTCATGTTGGCCTGCACTTCCATATGTGCTTCTATAACGCTCAAGGCTGCATTAGGATGAAATATAAGCTTATATGTTGATATAGGTATATTAAATTTGCATTGTATATTGCTTCTGATGAAAACCACATTTAAAAATGTAAGGCAGTGTTACTAGAACTGTTCTTTGGGCCTGTTTTGTTTTTTAAAGAATCATCTGGTAGCTTGTAAAAGGCACTCTTCATGGGTTGGCAGCAGCTTCAATAGCTGCATTAGAGCTTGGCATGCACTGATACTGTAAATGTATTCAAATTAAATGGGTGATGTGAAATGTTCTTCTTATATCTAGGAAAAGATCATATACTTGTGGTACAACTGTGGTGTGTGAAATGACTTCTGTAAACAGTTGAGACAATTGTATAGTATTACAAGCCTTCTGGTTTATTAGCAGAAGTTTTATTAAGGAGAAATCTTTTCTGCAAACTTATAGATGTAATCATCTGACATAAGGGAAATCACGACTCTATAAACAGTGTAGGAATCACCTAAGGAAAAAAACCCAAACATTTAATGCACATGCAATTTCTTCTGGATGAAGTCTTTTGTCAGTATTATTGACATTCAGGAAGGTGATGAAACCACACAAGTTAAATGATTGGTTTTGCTGGCATAAATTTCTTTCCAGTAGAGGACAGCTGTCATAGTATCTGTGACAGTAAAGCCTAACCAAAAAGATTGCTTCAAGTGGTTCTTATTTCTGGGAAAATGAAGCTTGTGAAACTTTTGGTAATCTGATTTTCATCCTCTGAACTTCATTTAAACAGAAGTTCTGATTTTCTTGGTAAAGAGTGACTCTTTCAAACACAAGTCCATCAACTTAGAGATGCTTTTCTTTTACACTACCAAGACTTCTGCTGGAACAAAATTCCAGAAATTGTAATTTAAAAGGAGGGAAGTGTCTGGATAAGATTGTGGGGAGTCTTAATTTAAAGAAGAGAAATAGAGAATTTTCTTCCTCATTTACAACAGATGGTCATTCTTTTGTTTAGTTCTTGGTGATACTAAGGCTTGATCAGCAAAGTGCCTTGAAATCTACGGGGGGGTGTTACTGGGAATCTGTCTCTATAATACTTTGCTTCCTGTCTGTGGTCTGCTGAAATTTCCTTTTCTTTACTAATATGTAAGATGACTGCCACTCTTCAGTGGCCTTCACATTGTTTGTAGGGCTTTACTGTATGATAGTTCTCTGGAAAAGTAGGTCAGATTAATTAAAATTGTTGTCTGTATGTGAAACGTCTGTGAAGGTCTTTTGCCTCAAAACTAAAACAGTATAGTTTTAATTTCCAAGGTTTGCTACTCCCATATTGGAACATCCACGTGGAGGTATGATGCACTTCAGTTTAGTAGCCCTGACTGCATAATACCTATAAATTAATTTACATTTAAACATCTTATGGTATGTATTAAAAAATGTCCTACCTATTTCTGTTTTAACACCAGGTGTAGTGATTCTTATTCTTCAATAAAATAGTCTTTCTCCGTTACTTTATCGTATTTAGAAATACATTAAGCTATTGTGTTTTGAGATTCTGTTTTGTCATAGTCACAACACATTGATAAATAATCAGCAACAAGTGTTTTGAATTGACTCGTGTTCTTGTATTAACTTTCTTGCTGTCCCAGGGCAGAGCAACACTTAAGTTGATTATTCTGATTTGATATTTGCAATCTGAGTTAAGTTGCAGTGACATCTCCTTAAATTTTGAGATGTCTTGAGAACCATCCCAGTTAGTAGAGTGTCTTTTGACACCACTGTTTTGGTGTATATGTAAGTATATTTAGTTTTTTCAAACTGACCTCTTTACTTCTAAGAAATGGCTGCATTATTGTTCCAGTGCTATGAGAAAGTAGTTTGGGAGAGAGGCATGTTGCTTGCAGCAACCAAGACTTTTTATTTGTAACCTCTCTATCCATTTGGCCAAAGTGATAAGTAGAATTCTTGAAGAATAACTCAAGAAAAATTCTTATAAATGCTTTCTAGACTTCTAGCCGTCTATACTGCAGGAAACATCAGTCGGCAAACACTTGAATCTTCCTTGTATGAATGCTTCTGTTAGATTCTGGACACAAATTTGTTGCTGGAGATTTAGAAACTTGATGGTTTAATCTACAGAAATTCAGGTACTTGCAGAAGTTGATGGACTGACTTCTTCAATCTGGAGGAAATATTCCGTACTGGGTTTATCATCCAGTATGGGAAATGTTAAACCACTGGATTTTTATTATTGAATAAATCCAACAACAACTTCAGTTGATACCTGCCTTGCCATCATCTGGCAGGAATTTGTAAAGATCTGGACCTCTCCACTTATGTTACAGGTGACAGCCTCGGGAGCTCTGATTTTCCAGGGCATGAGAGAGCTTGGCACTACTGCTGGTTCCATATTTGAATGGATTCCTATGGAGCGTTAGACTCAAATTCACCAGGTGTTCACCAAACCTCCCTTCGAACCTGTCATGAAGAGTTAAGTGTTCTCTAGAACCATCCAAGTCATCTTCTTTGGTATGGGAGGTAAAGTGAGATAAATGCACTGTCCATCAAAGAACTGTTCTGATATTTCTTGGATAAAATCATCTTGTGAACAAACTCCAGCTACATAAAGATAAAACAAACTTTACATTGAATATGGGATTTCTGATTTCATTTCTGGGACATCAGAGATCGATTGACTGCAACTTACTTAAGCAGGGTATTTTCCTTTTAACTTAACAAGTGCGCTCTCCTCCTTACCTCTATCCCTTTTCACTGTGGTTTCTAGGAAGGTTTCGGGCTGCTAAAGCAGGTGTTTCCAAGTGGAAATGTTTCAAGAAGCAGCCAGGGAAAAGAAAGCAAAGATGTCTCCCAAAATGCCTATGGCCTGTTACACTAGGGCTATAGCTGAGAAATAAATAAAGTCTGTATAGAAGAAGTCTAAGATGGCTAAGCTAGCTAGCCTCTTCATTGCATTGTTACCCATTTCCATAATGGATTGTTTGTTTCAGGGATTGTTTTGGTTGTTGGGTTGTTTTTTTTTTTTAATTTATTATATATTTAGTCTCTTCTAGTCAGTGCTTATTATTCATGCTTTTCTTTTATAATTCCTGTTTTCTGTACTATCTCTCTTTGCTAATTCCTGGTACTGTCTCCAGATTGGTAGATACGGCATGTGCATGAAAAAGGACCATTTTGTTCCTTGTCTGTAACTTGACCTTGTATTACACATATCCATCAGTCTGGAATTTATCTCCCTTCTTTTTACAACTAATAAATCTTATTGCTCTTAACAGGTTTGATTCTTTTGGCATGCCTCTGCCTTATTTCATGAGGAGGAGAGGAAAAAATATACAGAAACTGCTTCTCTTTGATATGGTTGGGATTTATTCTAAGAATGTTTGGTATTGATGGATATGTAGTTTAATAAAGGTGTAAAACTTACTGATCTAATATTCAAAGAGTATTTGTGCTGTGCCTTTTCTCAAACAGTTAGATAGATTCAAAGAGCCTCCAGCATTTGGACCAATGTGTGACTTATTGTGGTCGGATCCTTCAGAAGATTTTGGAAATGAGAATTCACAAGAGCATTTCAGTCACAATACAGTCAGAGGATGCTCATACTTTTATAGGTGAGAGTATGTTGTGATCTGTTTGATCATTTAATATTGATTCTTCCTGTATATTTCAAGACAATTTCTTTTACTCATAGCTGTTTTCATTTCACAGCTATCCAGCAGTTTGTGAATTTTTGCAAAATAATAATTTGTTGTCAATCATTAGAGCACATGAAGCACAAGATGCAGGGTAAGTACTTTGTGTCCATCAATTAAATTTACCAGTGTAAAATAAAAATAAATTGTATACTACTGTAAGATGTAAAATAATCTGTTTGGTTTTGCAGTTATAGAATGTACAGGAAAAGTCAAACTACAGGGTTCCCATCATTAATAACGATTTTTTCAGCACCTAATTACCTGGATGTCTACAATAATAAAGGTAAGAGCTTGTTATTAATAACTGTATGTAATGATGAAATAAAAATGTCTTACTAGTTAAGTCATTTAATATCAACAGGTTTTTGTCAGGTAAGAAATTAAAGGACAAAAAAAATATTAATAAAATTTATATTAGGAAGAAAAGTATGTGCCATAAGTGACAATTTCCTATAAGAGTACCTTGAAGCATGAGTTTGGGCAAATGTTTCCTTTGTAAAAGTGGTTGTTATTTAGTACTTATGAATGTATCACCTGGTGTTTTCTAGTCATGCAAGGCTTTCCTGTGCTGTGAGTTCTGACTCCTGTGGTTGTCTTTAGTTTGTGAACTAAGTAAGGAAGGGAGGAGGCATTGATCAGCAGCCTATCTGTAAGTTAGTTTGTGTTGTGTATCCCTGCATCTGAGAGTCTAATTGTGATGCTGCAGGGCTATAATGGCTGTGTATGGGAAATCAAGAAGGAACAAGTACTGATCTAAATACTGGTCACCATCAGAAACGTTAGTAGGGTGGTGTAAAACAGAGGGCATTAATTTTTCTCCATCTTCTGCTTAAGATAAAGTTGTGCAGTAGAAGCGCACAACAAATTAAAGATTTACAAGTCAGAATCACAGAGAAGAGCTTAGCTTTGACTTTATATTATTTGTAGATGAGAACAAAGTTCAACAACAGAAATAATTAAAAATAAAGACTGTTCAAATATGATGTTAAAGTATGGCATTTCAAGTATGTAATGAATGAATGACCTCCAAATGTTCTAATAGTATTGGTTTGAAACCAAGACCTCTTTTCTATGAAATATATTGCATTTTCTCCCACCCACCTAAAAAGGACCACCTTCCAGCCCATAGCGCTTACATAGGGTGATTAATTGTATAGAGGAAAAGATGAGCTCTTGTTACTTGCACACATTGTAAAGAAAAGGAGAAATAAAAATAGCTTCAACTGGCTTTTTTCACCTTCTATGTGGCCATTGAATTTTAAGAATGCTATTTCGTATCAACTATGCCCAGTGTAATGCAAGTGTAAGTATGGGAAAATTGTAGTCAACACTTTGCTGTAGAATACCTCTGTTTTGTTTCTCTGTGCTTTGCCTTCTCCCTGATCTTACAGATTTCTGTGGTTTTACTCCAGGCTTAGAATGTGGAAAGATGAAGACTAAAACCTGGATCTGGATTTAGTGGATATACTGCTGTTCTGAGTTAGGATTTTGTTGAAGCTACTGAAATCGCACCTTTTCAGGACGTTTTGAAAATCTTTGTTCATTATGGACCTGTAGTAGGATAGTATAGAATTATATTGACATGTAACTACACTGAACTAACATGTGCCATAAAAATCCAGAGTCCTCTGTTAGGAATTTGTCTTATAAAAATACAGTGAAAGAAATAGAATGGAGTGTCTCAGGGATTATTTTGTTTATGGTGTAAAACAGAGCTAAAGCAAACCTGTGAATTTAACATTTGTGGTACTTGCAAGTTTTAAACATGCTTTTCAAAATGTCTCAATTTTCTTTTAGCTGCTGTATTAAAATATGAAAACAATGTGATGAATATCCGTCAGTTCAATTGTTCTCCTCATCCTTATTGGCTACCAAATTTTATGGATGTTTTCACATGGTCTTTGCCATTTGTTGGAGAAAAAGGTAGGCAATAGTTACATATCAATGGATATCTTTCCTATTTCTTCCAGATTGATATTGGGAAGGTTTTTTTGGTTTTTTAAAATGTATTTACTGATGAAAGATTAATTGCATAATGAGTATCTGTCTTTATCAGGAAGAAGATTTGGTGAAGTGGTTAAACTGATTTCAAGGGGTTTTTTGGCATGTGAAAATGCCATTTCTGAGAAAGGGTAGACTCAAATAAAACTTCATTGTTCTTTTCACCTGTTACCGTCAAGTTTGTTAAAAAAGCATGTAATAAAGCAGTGGTGTTAACAGAAATTGTAGTTGAGGGTGTATACCTGCATTGTTAAGTAGTACCTTTGAACTGCTATTTGAAGTCCATATGACAATTGTTTATATTCTACCAAATGCTAGATTATAGACATTATTAATCTTACATAGTTATAGGTATAAACTATATTGAGATATTGATGTAAAATATTAACTTTTCTACGTAGTTACAACAGATTGACCTTCTTAAAGATAACTTTCAGTTATGTTTTTTCTTGTAAAAAAGATAGTTTAGCACATATCTTCTTTTTTACTTTTTTTTCTTTTTTACCTCCAGAGTTGATAACTCTGAATCTAGGACGCTGGGGCTCCAAGTAGTTTTCAGTTAAAAAGCAAAGAGGTTAGAGAATGTTTGGATCTGTTTAGAATCCTTACATGACAGAAACCACTCTTTTGTATAAAAGAGATCTGGAAAGCTCTTTAAATTTCTTTGAAAAGTGTTCTTGAGATTATATATTTACAGTCATATAAATCTAGGATTCTAGATTTGTTTATATTGTCTTCAATGAGCAGTTAATTGCAAAGAATTTGGACACCTTTTAGTACGGTTAACCCACTCAACATTTTTTAAAATTTATTTTTAAATGGAGGGACCTGACATTTGAAAGGAGATTTTTGTTTATATCTATTACCTGATGATGCAGTAGATAACATTTTCTACAGCAAATGGTTAATACTGTTTGGTTTACTTTTGTTATTATGCTGGTAATGAGACACCCGAGTACTGTTAAATAAGTCGCTTATTGACCTACTGGAATTACGGCCTTTGGTGTTTGTGTTGCCTTTGGACAAATACATGCTTACACGTTTGATGAAGTATATACAGCGTCAGTATTGTCTGGTCTGCATTGAACTGATCAAAATCAGAATGATTTGTTCATATTTTTTTCATTAAACTAGAGAGTAACTCTTTCCCAAGAACAGAGAAGAATACCATAGCAGATAACAAAGGGATTGTATGAATTGGGCATGGGTAAATGTAGACAGCAATTTACAGGGTTTTTGACCATCTGACTGAACTTCTGGAATAGGTTTCTGAACACTCTAGAGGAGAAGTTTGACTGTTTTAAGAAAGTGTCTGATATACATGGGAAAGATTAAGTGGCAGAATAGGAGATTCCTGGAGAAAGAAGATCAAGCTTTTTGATACAAGTTTGTGTATCCATTATGTGGATATTTTTAAGGGGAGTTTGAAAATACATGTACTTTGCATTATATTTACATCATAATATTTTTTTGCTTCAGGGCTTCTACATGTCTGCAGGTGCCAGGAATGGAAGAGTGTTCTCTTTTTAAGCCTAAGATTGAGAAGTCAAAATGTTTTCATATTTAAGTAATTTTTTCTCTCTTCTTATCCTCATGTAAAAACGCTAATATACAAATAGAGAATTCTAATCTACAAGAACTCCTTGTAAGACAGGAGAGAAAGTTCTATGTTCTTTGATTGTTAGATGATATAATTGTCAAGTGCTTATTTTTCTGAGCTTTTTAAGTTCTGTGACAGCACACATCAAGAAAAACACATATTGTTGAAACCAGATTACTGGGCAGTGGCTGTGATGTGGGTCATTCATTCGCTGTAGTTTCTGGTGACTAGTTGCATCTTGTGTGCATGGAAATATTTAGAATTCTACAGGGAGTGAATTAAGATTTACTTTTTCCTATACAGTAACAGAAATGTTGGTGAATGTTTTGAGCATTTGCTCTGATGATGAGCTGATGACAGAGGGAGAAGATCAATTTGACGGTAGGGGTTATTTAAGATATATAAATCTTTTTAATGCTTAATGACTTCTGAAACCGCAGTTAACTTAGACTGGTTTAATATTACCTGGAATTTGAAGAAAATTGCCTTCAAATTTTTCTTTAGATAATGACACTTGGGAGGGGGCGGAGAAGGGAATTGCATTTTTGTGCTTGTGATCAGGAAGCAGTAATGCTATCCTTTCGAATATTCATAACTGATTTCTATTTAAAACTGAATCTTTTTGTGGAAAATTCTCATAATTTCTTGGCACTTTAAATTTGAAACTTACTAAACATGCTTTGCTAATATTTTGAATAAATTTATGGTAAGGTCTTGAATTTCTTAATGATTGCTCTTCAATAAAGAGTTGGTGTAGTTGAAAGTCAGATGTAATTATGGTAAAGTACTGTGCATAAACTATGAAAAGTTTTAAGTCTTGATGTTTGAGTTTAAAGATAAAAGTTGAAGGAGAACTTCAATATGTACACTGTAGAATAGCTATATATGTAATGAATTATAACGTCTTTCTGTCTTTTAAACTATGATACAGTGGATTGTTACAATGTTTGTAGCATGATGATTAAGAAGCAACATTAACATGAAGACCTAGCATGTCACACTTTGTTGTTTTTTTTACAGTAGTGCTTAACGTCACACCTAAAAGTTTCTCAGACTTACTTCATTTTATCTAGTAACACAACTGATTTGGTGGATTGTTTGATGATGGGGGAGGAGGAAGGAAAGTTTCAGCAGCGTTTAAGGAACACTAAAGGATCATTTATAAAGATACTAGAGACGTGACCCAATTCTTAATGTTTGATAACTACTGTATTCAAATTCAGTAGCGGAATAGTGTTCGAAGCAGCTGTGTTTTGGATTGGAATGCATTAGTTATGAGCCACTTAAACTTTGCTGCCATTTAGATTGTTGCCAGAAATGTGAAAAATTAGAAATAGTCTGAAATGTGAACCTGCAAACAGTTAATTTACATTTTTCATTTAAGTAATCCTAGTAAATTGGGCATAAAGCAATTACACCAAAAATTTGCAGGGTAGGGTTAGTTGGTATTCTGAGACGTTAGGATGTATGTTGTCCGCAGTCATCAGTTGATTGCATATGCCCTGTCTTTAGTACAGTTGCAGTTTCCTAATTAGAATTATTTTATTCTTCTGTCTCCTTTAACAATTTCTTTGCTCGATGCATCTCTTAATGCCACCTAGGTACTGTCTATGCTTTATCTTTCTATGTGAATGGATTTTTTTTTTTTAACTGTTGACATTCAAGCTTTCACTTGTTTATTGTCAAATTTTAAAATATACTCAACAATTCCACTTCTTCTTTGATTAATGCATTTTTAAGTGTTGCAATTTTCCATTTTATTTTTTCACATTTCTTCTCCATTCCTTCTTTATTACCACTGCCAAGTTAAATATCTTTATTTTATTTGTCTCACTCACCTTTTTCTCCATCGTTCACTTCCTTTTTTTCTGGACTCTCCATCTGAAGAGCGACTCATATATGGCAATAAAAAAGGTACAGACCAGACAGAGTAGGAATGTTTTGAAATATGACTTCATAGAACCTGGCAGTATAAGTGTTGATGCAGAAAATACCTTTCTGTTGAGAGACATATGTAGCAATTTTATTATTATTACCCATTTTAATGGGATGTACATAAAGGCTTGTGTATTTTATTATCAGAAGTCATATTCCAAGACATCTGTCTTTCTGTGCATGAATTTTTTTTCCTCCTTTCTTCCATTCCTTTTTTTGTAGAACTTCATTCTTTTACCTATTTCTAAAACTTTATCTTTGGTCCTGCATGTATAGGGAGCGTTCAGTTGTCTGTCTTGCTCTTTAATATTTTTTTTGTGAACTTTTTTTAAGGTTGTGCATGGAATGTGTTTATACAATGTTTGAAAACCTGGTTTGTATAGTACTTTCAGTTGCCTTCAACTGAGATATCAAAAAGGTACTTCTTGACTGTATGTGCAGTTTTGAAGATGGCTGGATACAAAATGTAAAAAGAAGCCTACTAACTTAAATTCATGGTCTTTCACCTGTTCTTTGGAAATCCCAGGGTAGACAATTCTGTGCAGAAAAAATTTTCTGACCATTACTTACTTGATTATCAATTTGCTCTTTTTATAAATTTGTCACTTCCAGAGAATATTTCTAATACTTAGGACTGTATTAGGTGGTAGAGATGTTCCCAAAGATTATGTGAGTTCTTTGGAGCATAACATTATGAGCATTTCAGAATTTGTTTCTTGTGCAGACATTGGGAATCAGCAATGGGAGAGTTCTTTGCCATATCTCCTCTAATTTAGGGTGTCATCAAGACATTCTTCTGCCAGCAGATGGCACCTTACTGTCTTCTCTGAACTAACCATGATTCAATGGCCAGATGAGTGTAGTGCTGAAGCCTGGCCTGTTGACTTGGCTATTTTGCCTCTGGAGAGTTGGGGTAATGAAAGGTTATGTTAAAAACGAACAAACACCAAAGCTGCACCAAACCAGCCTTTCTCCTTGTAAGGCACAGGGACTTTCCAGAGTTAGATACAGGCACTAACATGCCTGAAATCTTTTCAGTCTGCGTGTTACAGCTCTGTATCTGTGTAGCCCTCAAGTAGATGTAGATAGAAGGAAAACTGAGGGACTTGTAGGGAAGGATTGATGGTCCTTTTCCAAAACTCTGAAAGAGTCCCCTTCTCATTCCAGATCCTCAAGCTGTTGTTTAGGAGTGTTCAAAGAAAGTAAAAACTTCTGGAACTTTAAAACTTGAAAGTTAAAATTTAAAAATAATGATTTTCAGTAAAAATTGAATGTTTCAGCCTGTTCTTTTCAAAGTTTTTTTTCTGAGCCCTCTATGTTGTTTTGTTTATGTGGTTTTTTTTTTTTTTTTTTTTTAATTTGGTGTCTGCAGTTGATTAAAGTTGTTCCTTTGTCTAAAAAAGCTTTCCTCAGTAGTTCCTGTCTTTTTCATTTTGGTTAAATTGATTGGCAGATATTTGTCATACCCTGAGATTCTTTCATTGTGTTCATGCAAAGATTGTCTCTTGCTCCCTTTTTTTCTTTGTCACTACTATACATTTTCCTTCTTGTGTGATTCTGTTGTTCTTTTTTGCCCTTGTTCTTTATATGCCTTATCTTTTGTATTTTATTCCGTTTGGTGTTCAGGGTGGGAAGTCTACCCACTCTTGTGCAACAGAAGGCTTTGTGTTCTTGGAACTGTAGTCTGAGAAGGGTGATTCTGTTGTGCGAGAGTGCATGTACTCTCATGGGGAAGCTAAATACGAGTGAGCAGGGTTGAAAAAAGGCTTCTTCCACGGCAGCCTTTTTTGAATACAAGTAGACGAATTTGTGGATATGCAGCTTTCCCCTGCCCACTTCTGTGATCTCTTCTACATTCTTGCAAATTAGCTCGGCAGCTTTTTAATGAGTACCTTTTTCCCAGGGTTGAAGAGCAATGGTATACGGAAGATCTGGAATACCTAACAGAGCTGTCTGAGTTTGTTCACTTTTGGTGTGGTTGAATTGGAAGTATGACTAACTCACTCTGATCATAGTGTGATTAATACTCTCCTTCCCCAGTGGCTGAGGAGAAGTAAGGATTTTAGTTGTGGTATCTCCTCATCTGCCTTTACTGTTTTAGTGGAATTGAGGAGTCAGCAAAAGGAAAGGAGGATGAGGGGAAGGATGACTTTTATACATTTGAACAAACCAGCAACACCTAGTGTTGGAGAAAGGACTTTCCATTTTTATAATGTCAAGGCAAGCAAAGGTGGCTCTCCTTCCCAGTCACAAACCTCCTTTCAGAGTTTTGTCTTCACTTTTATCTGTCACAAATGGTATCTCTCTGCTCTGTGGAATGTACAGTATTTACTCCAGATCTTTGGTATTTTTAATTTCTGCAAATGATGCAGACCTAAGATGATACAGAACATAGACTTAGATGTTAGGGGAGGTAACACTGCGATTCTTTGGCATTTTATTTTGTGGGATTTTTTTGTGGGGATGTGTTTTGGGCAGTTGATACAAAACCAAGCAAACAAACATGTAAGAATTAGCAACAAATCTTTATTTTTTTATGACTTTAATATCTCTTGGTGGTAATTTAGACGCTTGCTAGCTTTAGGAAATCACTGTGAACCTCCTAAACTCTTTTATATGTTTTGTGGACACAGAGGTGATGGTGGTTTTGATGGCATTCTGAAGCCATAATTTTTAACTTTGTGCTCTTAAGTGTTTGAGTATTGGCCTCCTGTGAAGAGTACTGAACTTAAACAATTGTGTTGAATTCAATGCGTTTTGAAGTGGTGACTCTGTAAATACTCATGAGCTTGAGACTTTCTCTCATTCCATTGAAAGTAGGTACAGCTGCCGCACGGAAAGAAATAATCAGAAACAAAATTCGTGCAATTGGCAAGATGGCAAGAGTTTTCTCTGTTCTCAGGTATTTGCGTGATTTCTGCTTTCCTAAAACCGTCCCTATGTATATTAGGAAAACATCTCTGTTCCAGGATAATGGATGACAAACATTTTACAGGGCAATCATTGTACATCAGAATCTTGTTTGACATATTGATGCACCCCATTAATGTTGTTTAATTTTGGTTAAAGAATATTTTTAAGCTGAATTAGAGAACATCATCTTTAGTATACAAGTTATTTGTCCAGCCATTGAGTGTTGGAAAGACAACACCAAAATAGAACAATTGAAATCAAGGGTGTAATGAAGGAGGTCAGAGCTGGCTTGGAAAATTTCTGGCATACCAGAGAGTTGACAAGGGGTTTTTTTGTTTCTGGTTTTTGTTTGTTTCTTTTCAGCTTTTAAAAAATACCATTTTCTTGTAGCAGTTTAGATCTAGACATTTCATGGCCACATCCACCCAAAATGTATAGTTTTCCGTGGACCATAAGATCCTAATTGTTCAAATTGGGATTTTTTTTTTTAAGTTGGCCTTTCCTGAAGCATAGATACCTTGAGCAAAACTATGGATTGTCTTATGGCACTGAGGTATGTTCAGCACCTCATGAGTCATTTGGTGCTAATTTCAAAGCTAATGAGACTACATGTGAATAATTGCTCAGAATTTGGTTCAGAAGTAATTGGTGTTTATAAGTCCTAGGCAGAGGAAAGACTGGTATGGAATAGATATATTTTCCCCTTTGTAGTTGTTTGATTTTGAATTTATATTCAGTCTTGACATGCATAAAGCACAGCAAAAATAAGCTCTCCCCATCCCTTATTTTACTTTAATACAAGTTTTCATGAGCGAATATTGAAGGTGTTGTTACTGTTTTTTCTCTCACCAGGGAGGAGAGTGAAAGTGTGCTGACACTCAAGGGTTTGACTCCCACTGGAATGTTACCTAGTGGAGTGTTGGCCGGAGGACGACAGACCCTGCAAAGTGGTAATGATGTTATGCAACTTGCTGTGCCTCAGATGGACTGGGGCACATCTCACTCTTTTGCTAACACTACACATAATGCATGCAGGGAATTTCTTATGCTTTTCAGTTCTTGTCTTAGCGGCTGATACAAGCATACTGTTATGTGTTAATCAGGCAATGTGAAATGGATACTTAACCAGGGTATAAAACTAAAAGCAAATCAGTTCAGCGGTGTCAGGCCATGTTTTTCAGACTTTGAGCTTCCTTAGTTTACAATTTTTCAGGTGGCGCAGAAGCCTGAAGTGGGGTGACCTTACAGGTCTGGTGTTGAGGCATTGATCATTACAGATACAAAAATGGCAGCGTAGTTTTGCATCATTAACTTGTCTGCTTTCCATTAAAATGGTTTTATTGTAGATGTGTTAGTATTTTCATTGACAGTGTCAAATACTTGTTGATATTAATATTAACAAACAGCTACAGGCTGCAGAGCTCCTTATTATACTCCATTGATAGTTGGAAATGTGCTACGTTTTGTACCCTGGTAATTAATGCCAAAGTTTGTTCTCTATGTTGTTTGTCAAATGTTCTATGTATAATTGACCTCCCTGAATTGTCCTTGTAACATGCTGTTTCCTTCCTCTGCAGATGTAGCTGCTTTCTTAGATCTGTCTGTCTCTCTCTAGGTATAGATGTATGTCTGTATAAGTGTTAAAATTAAACCACTATCCCAGACACTTGTTTGTCTCTTGATGTAGAAGCAATGTTGTAGCACCTTGTTTTTGAGGTTCGCTGCATTTGCTGCTGCACATTGTCTGTGCATTTTGAACAATAATGTACTTGAAAAATATTCAGTAATTGTTATAAAATCAGTTGAGAATAAAGGGATTGAATTTAAAACTTGTAAATAAATCAAAGGGTGTTATTAAGTGTGCATATATTTTTTTGCATGAAAATAAAAAGAACTCTATAAAAAATATACCTGTAATCTGGCTCATTGAATATTTTGTAAAAGGTTTTTCTTCTTTTTTTAGCTTGTTGAATCAGTGGATCATATTTTTCACAAGGCCCATAAATGATTAACTAGGCTTAAGGCGAATGCTATGAGATTGCGCCAAATTTATTAAAAGAATGAAGTCCAGGTTTCTATTCACAGTTGTGGATAACTGAAATAGACCAGTCTGAAACTGGACTTCAGCAGCCCTCTTAACGTAAATTATTCAAAGACTTTTTATTGGCCATCTTCTGTCTTTTCTAGAAAGTATAAAACTGTTGCGTGGGACCACTGCATTGTATAAGTATTGAAAGATTGTGATCTATGAGTACCACTTTTTACACCATCTATTTTCTAAGCGTAGCTGCTTTCCCCATTTTGTGATTCAGGCTGTGTATTTGAATTTTTAAAATTTTTCTATCTAGTTTTTTGTAAAGCCGTTCACTACATTTTCTATTAAACTATCAAAGCTGTTTTTTAATAGCTTTGAAACATAAATGTCACATTT
>JAVSBS010027940.1:0-25801 GCA_033124195.1 Coracias cyanogaster | reverse complement strand
CAAGTAAGTTTATATGTCCAGTGTATGTATGTGATTGTTTTGTGAATGTCTATAACAAGAAATGGTGTATGTTTTCTAATCCATCCAACCATTCCAAAAGCATATGGTCTAGTTTTAATTTTTATTGTTTAATAAGATACTTTTTTTTATGCTAAAAAAAAAAGTCTGCATTCCTCGTCCTCATTTAACAGATTCTTATCTGTGTTGCGTTACAAATATCAGAGAGGATCAAACTGACTAGAAAATTTTTTTATCATAAAACATATGACTTTCTTCCACTGGGGGATGTTTGGCAAGTATGCAGAATGTGTTTTGGATTTTTGTGGGTGTGGCCTTTTTCTTGACTAGAACTTTTAATGGCAATATTCCTTGATGCACGGCATTAATATACCTCATTTGTTTTAGTCATGTTGATTGTTCAAAATAACTTGTGCCAACTGTTTGTTCTCCTTAAATTGCAGTCACTTTTTACTGATAAAAATGTTGTTGTTTCAATCTCAGAAAAGTAAAGTTTTCAAATTATGCTCAATTGCAAAGCTAGAAATAAACCAAAAATAAAATAAAACTTCACTTATTGACACTTTTCTGAACCACTATAATATCACTGAATTCATATTCTTGGCAAAAATAAGGTCACCTATACTGTAGTAGGTTTTCTTACTACAAATATTTAATTACATTTTGAAGTATATTATACTATATTGATCAGTATATTATTGATAATTTAAACTAATCTAGATTTGAAAAAATGAAAGAACATCATATTAATTGTAGATTTTTTTGTGTGGTTTTTTTTCTTGAAAATTTACAAAACTGACCAGTATGTCATAGGTTTTCCAGGTTTCAGTCTTAGGAGTGCTCATTTTTCAATGGCATATAGGGCAAAGGTCTAGTCGTGCTGGTTGCTGTTAAGTCAATAAGAAGGTTTGAAAACTCTTAAGAAATTGGAGTGTATATCTACATTTCTGTAGAGAGCAGAGCTGAATTTTTTTATCAGGGCAAATACATATATAGACATACACACACCTAAGTCACCATTAAGGCAATGCATATATAATTTTTGCATATATGCCTATTATAATGCATAATTTCAGTAACATATTCTGTACTACATCTTAGCAAATGCCAGCACTCTTTCAGGAATTTGTTCAGCCACAGCTGCTATCTCTTGTGAAATACTGGCTGTTCTCAGAGGAGAAAAGCTTGTTGGCACTGACATAATTCAGAGTAGGGTATCAAACACATTAGTCAGTGTAATACAACTTCTTTGTGGACAAAGCAGAGCAATCTGAGGGTGAGATACAAATTCTAACTGTTAGGCTTAAACAAAGACAAGTTAGCTAAAAAAGATAACTTGGGGGAAAAGTACAAAGCTACATCATATGGAAGAAGTCAATGTATGATTTTTTTTTTTTTTTTGTATTTTTGAAAATCAATCACAGGTTATTTTTAGATAGCTTTAATGTACTAGGATAAAAACACACTCTGAGAAATCTGGCCTTTGTACATTTCTAATGTTTTTTTTTCATGTAGATGTAGGTTTTTTGTTTATGTTGCTTGCATTATAGTAGCTGAAATTGTAAAGACCGTGTTAAGTACTGTTCTTTAAAGTACCATTTCCTAGTGACTTATTCTTTTAACTGAATCCAACAAAATTATTTTGCAAATTGAGTCAGCATCTGTGTAAAAAAAATCCTAAACACCTAAAGCCTTAGTCAGCAACATACAAAACAGAAGCCTAAATTAAAAATTTTCAGTACTTTCATGGAAATTATTCAAACTAGCCAGATACTTCTTATCTTTCATTGCTGCCCTAGCTTTTAGTGAGAGGGGCTGTAAGGTAGATTTTTAAATTTTATGTTGAAAGTTGGCAAGGATTTTCTGTGAGATCTGTCCCCTGAGTAAACGGAGGGGAGAGCTGGAATGAAGCATGGAAATGACACTGAAACTTGTTGCATAAAATTTGCTCTCAAGTCAAGAATTTTCTGAGTAAAGACTTCAGGATTACCTGTTACATCAGTATGATACAGTATTTACTTGAGTTTTTATCAGAGTTTACAGAGAATATAATTTTAATCTAAATATACCTGCAAAAGAGAATCCAACAAAATTATTTTCCAAATTGAGTCTTTACAGTGTTTTTTGCATTTTTTGTATTTTCCAGTCAGTTTGTTCTTTTATATCAAGTTGAAAATTATCTTTTTCTTAACTCTGATGTATATTCCAAGAAGTTTTTGGAATAGTAGTACTACAAGCAGAATGAACTAGGAGTAAATTTGTATTTATGACCAAGCTACAAAATTTACGGAGATAAATCAGTATTCATGATCTTTTCAGGAAAAGATTGAAAACAAAGACTTCACAGGTAACAGGAAATGGTGGAAAGAGGCGGTTGTTTTACATAGTTTTGTATTTGTGTGGCAAATTGATTACAGTGTGGAAGTATGTATTTGGTAACTTTCTAAAATGATTCCTAAAGTCTTACAACTTGAGATAGTTTGTTTCCCTTAATGTAACATAAATAACCATCCATTCAAGTGGCTTCTTTATTTAATCCTGGGATTGCCCCTCTCCGTAAATTTAAGTGCAGGAAATCTAAAATTTTTTTTTTTTGGTATCATGGGATGTGCAGTATGTGAAAGTTAAAATGCTGCATTACCTGTAAGTATTCTACATTATTTTAGCAGCACTTAATGCAAGTATCTGATTTTTATTGTGGGGGGTTTTTTTTTAATTGTTTTTGAGTATCTCAGTGGAAATCATAATCTTACACAACAGTGTGCTTAAGGCATAGTGTCAACAGCTGATATGTAACAACATAGTGCAGGCAATTTAAATGTGTCTGGTTTTTGTTGGGTAGGAAGTAAGTAATAAACCTAATTAGCTTTAAAGAATTCTGTTCTGATCTAATGCCATATTTTCTTATATAGCTAGTTTCCCCAGCATTTGCTTGAATACTCTGTTATGATTTTTGTTCTTAACAATATGTATCAAGCACTACAGGAGTAGGTTTACCACTGTGTATGCTATTTTTGGATAATATTTCTGAAATTATGGTATAAGAGGCCTGGCACATAGTAGGGCAGGTAAAAAGTAATTGCCATTATGGAAACTTAGATACAGTCTGGGTCATAGTTCCAAAGTGGTTACTTTAGCAAGTCTGCCCTAATAGGACGTTATTTTGATTTTGATACCCTAATAACCTTATGTTTAAGCTTTGACTTCCAGAGCTAAAACAATTGGGAAAGATCTCACACCTAAAAAATTACAGCAGATGTTGTGGTTATTTATTTTGAAAAACAACTAGTAAGCTAGATTTTTTTCACATTCACGTCAATTCACCCAGGAGACTGTTAAATCCAGACCTCTTCCTGCTGTAGACTTTTTTTGTTGATTCAACTAAACAATTTATGAGACTTTGTTAATACAACTTGTTGGATTTATCTTCTATTGTTTAAATTTCACAGTTCAGTTCTCAAAGATACTCGGTTTAGCTTAAAATCTGATGAGAAATTAAAGTACTAGTTAAATTTCAGGGAGCTAAACATAAAGAGAAAAATAATTTTTTATTATTAGAACACTGATAATGTTATTTTTATAGCATCCTTCTTCGTAATTTAATGAAACTCATTAATGCATTTTAATCTTCAGAAATGGTAGTCTCAAATAGATTTTTAGTATTTTTTTTAAAGCCATAACACAACTTTAACATCAGTTGAAATTCTCTATTTCTGCCTAAAAAAAAATCAAACCAACAACAAAAAACCCAAACCAAAAAACTTACAGAAATGTCTAGTTAATAGCATCAGTTAATTAGTGTTGCTTTGATCTACTTTTAGTTGATAAAATGTGTTAGTTAAAATTTAGAAGTTTCACTTAAGCTTAAAAAAAAAAACCCAAACCCTTAATTATAATTTTAACCAATTGTAATCTAAACTGGCGTAGCATACTATATTAAATTGATCATTGCCTTTTCTGCTATGCGATATTACACTCTTCATCTTTCTCATTCATTTTGCATGCATCTGCTCACTTCTGTACAGCCACTGTAGAGGCAATTGAGGCTGAAAAAGGTATGATCAGAGTCTTTGCCATTGGCAGAGATCTGTGGTGTCTGGGAGGGAATTCAAAAGTACTTTGTGTGGGTGTGTTTTACTTTCAACTTGCACAAGCAGAGATGAATCAACTGCATTGATTCATCCCTTTTACATGTAACATTCATTTCTGGATTTAGGATGATGATTATCTCTAATATTTTAGGGAAACTCCTGGGGGTTTTTTGGTCCTTTTTTGTTTGTTTTCACAAAATATGCAGTAGGTTTTTGTATAATAGCATGTTGTGATACGTGGTGTTGTCTTGAAGTCTTTAAAACTGGTAGTGTTTCGTGGGGTTTTTTCCTGCATTCAGCTGTAAGGTTTTGTTTGATTATGGGGGGTGGTTATATGTGGAAGGAGGGTTGTTTATGCATGCATTTTCTCATAAAATCTCTTTTAATAGCTTCGAATCCTTTTTAAAAAAACTTTCCATATTGCAAGATGTCTAAATGTAATGCTTTTTCTATACTTCTTGAATATAATTTATTGACCAGATTTATTTCCAGTATATAGCTCAGCCTGCTAGTATAAGGCATACTAAATTCTGTGGATTATTTGTGCTTCTGTGCTAAATAAGTTGTATATACATCCTCTGTTAGTGATTTTGAGCAAAATGCCATCTAATTATTTGGTGTTCAGAGTATTCAACTTCAGATTGTTGTCTTTTCAGAGAGATTTTTATTTTCTCTTGCTCAGTATTCAAGAAAGTAAATGACAAACAGCATAGCAGTTGAGAGAGCTACTTCTGGGGTTTTTCAGATTTGGTCACAAAGCACCATTTAATTACTGTATTCTTTGTTTTTTAATTAAGGAAGTCAGATCTCCAAAAATATAAACAAGTGCCATATTCTGTTCTCACACACACGTGCAAGAGGTCCCGTTGTTGTGAGTGAAAAGTTATACTTAAATCTCCAAAGAATTATTTCATCCCAAAGACTTCAGTCTTTTTATGTGGTCAACCATTTTCAGGTGTAAATTCAACTACAGACCTCATTCATTAAAATAATCCAGAACAAAATAATACCTATTTTCTGTACTTCTTTTAAATACATTTGTATTTAAATGATACCATTGTTTAACCACAGTACTAACTCAGTGATGTGGTTGTGTCCATTTCCATCATCCACATGATTAGCACAGAATGTGAACCACATCCTGCAGTTTTGCCTGCATGAAAACTGCAGGATCAAGTCATTGATGCATATGCAGGATGTAAATCTACTATTACTTTTGTAACCCTTTGCTGCTTTGCCTCCACTGCACTTGCTGTGCTGCTTTGATCTTACTGACATTCTGCCGAGGAGGAGGAGGATGTTAAGATAAGCCTGATGCACTGGGCAGCAAAAGCAGCTGGTGTTGATAGCTGGCCACGCCAGGGACACACAGAAGCAATCAAGTGGGCTTAAGCCTCTTGATTCCCACTTGCAGAATATTTGCCATAATTTGTTCTTTTTGTTAGAAACTGAAATCTTGATTGCTGTTGAATGTTTCAGGAAAGCAGGTCAGAGAAGCTCTTACTAATAGAGATGCAGAGCCATAAGTTTCTTTGGCTGATTTCTTACCTGTTATTAAGCATCATTTGTTAGAAAAAATATAAATGCTTCCAACTTACTTTTCCATTACTGACATTTCAAATTTGCATTTTGTTAAGCAATACGAGGATTCTCTCCGCAACATAAAATCTGCAGTTTTGAAGAAGCAAAAGGTTTGGATAGGATCAATGAGAGAATGCCACCAAGAAAAGATGCTCTTCAGCAAGATGGTATTAATACTATAAACACAACAAATGCCAATGGAAACAATGGAACTGGCAACAACAATGCACAGTGACCACGTCAGCTTCTGGTTTACTCACTCGTGTCTTGCCTGAGAATTCCTAGATGACTGCTTTTTAATGTGACAACAGACAAAATAGCCAGGGGGATCGCTTGAAGTGACTACTTAATATGAGGTGGAAAAGCATCTGACTTGATCCCGCTGAAGAAAGACCATCATGCTTTGGAGACAACAGCCCCTCTCTTTACGTGGTGACCCAACCTGCTGGGAGTGTGCCTCACCTATTCACACCAAGTCCATCACTGGCTGCTGAAGCCTCAGAAGAGATCTGGGGAAAGAATTGGGCTGTTATCACTAAAGCACATCTAGACTAGCATCTTATGCTTATCGTTGTCAACACTTTTAAGTTTACAAATGGGATTTTTCTTTCAGTAGAGGTAGTTTGTTTGGTTGTTTTGTTTTTTTTTTTTAATTGGATTTTCAAATACAACCCTAAGAGCTAACTATTTATTAATGGACATCAGTTTCATGAAATGTCTTTAAAATGATAGATTAGAATGGTCTTAAAATATCTGAGGCTGCAAAAACTGTATTTTAAATAGACAAAAAATGCCAAAAAAAAAGAATCTCAGTTGGTCATTCTGTAAAGTGCTGACCTCAGGTTTACTCCTTAGATGTTGCTAATTCTATATTGTATTCACTGTATTTTTTAGTTACAGCTTATCAGAGGATTTCTATGTAGGAATGTTTATTACTTGAACACAGATTTAAAAAAATATTTAATTTAGAAACTTTTTTGCCCAGCTTTTTCAAGACTCTTCCTCACCTTGAATTTAAAAAAAAAAAAAAAATTATATATACTAATTTTAAAAATAAGAAAAATATGGAAGTGTTAATTTTAAGGTACTTTTAATTGAACTTTGTACATTGTTTAAGTAAATTTTGATTCATATCAAGTCTGTAAAGCTTGGCATTGTATTTTGTGTATGCATGTTTTCATTTTGCAAATATTTAATATATAGACCTATGATGTACATCTATAGGTTACGTAGATGTTATGGGTACTTTTAGTTTATTGTGAGTATTACGGTTGCATAAATAGCTAATAATCACTGGGCTGAATAGCTGCAAGCTTTTCATTATTTTTAAGTCTGTAGAGGAAACTGAAACTGTATCGGACATACTTTTTGTTTAGGCAAAGCAGCGCGTAAGCAATTGCTCTGTTCAACTGCTAAGGCATTAGTGAAAGTGTAAACTTGAGACTGCATGTATTTTGGTATCTACAGGACTGCTTGGTTAAAATAAAAATTGAAGCCCCGTGCTAACTTGTTCACAACTAATGGACTGTACTGATCGCCACTGTACTTTGTTATATATTTTGACATTTGTTACAGGTCCTTCTTGTCCCCTGGAACACAACTTGAAACTTATGTCACTAGGACTTCATCTCCCTCGTTTTTTTTTTTTTTTTTTTTTGTTCGTTTGCCATGAAGTACAATCTGTACATACCCCTAAATTGGAAATTTTATGCATGTTCTGAACTATTCAATTATTTTATAAACAGTAGCACACAATAAATTTTGTGCATGGGCTGCGGCTCCTATCATTGTGTATTGGTTTTATTTGGCATATGTAGGTCTAATCTGACCTTGAAAATTGTTTGGAAATAGTCTTCAAAATTTAAGCTGTTGAAAAATTAGCCTCAAAGGTCATATTTGTCATGCACAGAACTAGTTGAATGTAAATGCTATTTAATTTAAATGTTATTCCTGCTGCTTTTTTTTTTTTTTTTTTTTTCTTTTTGAGTTCTCTCTCATAAGTAAAATACTGAGATACTTTCTGTCTGCTAGACTGGACATCCATTGTTGGTTTGGACAAGGTTGTAAGAGCAGAGTTAGTTAAATCTAGAAAGGCCGTTAAGTATAGGTACATTTTGTGTGTTCAGCTAAACACTCAAGACTAGTGAAGTGTGTTGGGGCAGCATTTTGGACAGAGGGGAGAGACTGACAGTACAGATACATGATTTAGTCTTTTTGGTATATTCTTTTTAAATTAAGGACAAGCTGCTGAACAGGATGACAATTAAGATGAAAGATAAAGACAGTAAGTGTCACTGTTGCTGACAGTTTTAATATTTGATTTTACTTTATTGCAGATTCATTCTAATTGGAAACTCTTCTCAAAGTTTGACTGCAGAAGATAAAGTTAAAAAATGGTAAGTTTGGGGGATTTTTTTTTTTAAGCACCCTCATACTTGCAAGCTGTGCAGTCTGCGTGTGATGTTGTATTAGAACAAACTAAACTCAACTGAAATGTTATGTGATTAACACTATGATGGGACCTTCCTCCTTGTTAGTGCTAGTGAAAAATCTCTCAGCCGCACAAGACAGTATTTTTCATTATTTTGGTACTCATGTATTAGATGTGATTAGCATTCTGACAGCTGGAATTATGTATGTGGAGAAAACAGATTCAATCTTTGGAAAGACCTCACTGTAATTGGAGAGAACTGGTTCTGCTACTGTGCAGCAGTAAGTGCCCAGCTGCAGTGCTGCTTCCTTGAGGACTCCCTTGCTCTGTCTGTTCTCTGTAGCAGTTGATCTGAAGACAGATCTGCAGTAAAGGAAAATTGCTCGGCAGTTGTGTGACCTGATATCTCTTTTCATGCTGTGTGTCTCCTGTCACACTTTAAACAAGTAGTCAGGTAACAGGGCTATGTTTGTGGGTTTTCTTTGTTTGGAAAGTAGGTACTAACTTTTTTGCTACTGTGTTTCTGAAAGGTGGAGTCTGGAGATATCTCTAATTCTTGTGTTGTTGGGGAGAAGAAATTATACCCTCCCTCCCAAAAACTGTAAGTAGTTTGCATTGCTTGTTTTATGCTTTCTGTGTTTGGAGGGAAGAGGGGAGAAGTCTGTGTCCTTAGTCTGTTCTTGGGTAGGGAGGGGAGAAGGTTTGGAAACAGCTCTGCCTGCCAAAGGGCGCAGGTAGCAAGAGCTGTGAGAGGCATGGCTGGTTTCTGGTTTGAGTTGGAGCAGTGAATGCTGCCCTGCGCTGGGGTCAGAGGATATGGTGTCGGTCCCAGGGAATAGGCCACTTCTTCGCTGAACTGTTGGATTAAACCATCCTCCGTGGTGCTCTTTGTAGGGTACCAGCAGGGAGCAGTAGTACTCAGAGGTGGGCTGGGGGTTCTGACTGTTCTGAGAAGCGTACATGCATTTCACTGGAGCTGAGAAGCAGCAGCACAGAACATGCTTGAGTAAGGTTTTGGGGGGGCTTATTTTAAAGCAATACTTGTCCTATCGCAGAACTTGCTGCCACCTGGTGAACCAAACAGGGAAGACCAGTCTAGTTCACAGAGCCTACCTACATTTAGTTTAACGGCAAACACGCAACGTCACCACCCAAAATTATTTATAGTGTTAAACAACAGCTTTCTGTTCAAAGCTTATTAAATTCCAAATCTGAAATGGAAAAATTGATATAGTCCTGTCTATTGAGTTGTGAAGATCATGGGCCTCCTTAGCAAAAAGACAGATGGTTGGGATTGGGGCTGTTTTCCTCTTAGAAGGAGGCAGGTCTCTTCTGGTTCGAGTTTGAACACTTCTTCAGAGGAACGGTCTCATACTTTTTTTAATCTGACGTTTAGTCTTGAAACACCATTATGCTAGTAACATATAAAAATAAGGCTTTTTCAGCAGCACGATAGACAATATCTGTTCATTCTTTCCTTGCCTGCTTTTTGCTACCATTTAATTATCAATCATTCAATTCTTGTTACCCATTTAACAATTCTTTGTTGCTAGTGTGTAATGAAAAAAACTTCTTGGCATAAAACAGGAGAGTATCATTAGGATGTAGAATTCTATTCATCTGGTCATTTTCTCTTATTAGTAGGATGTACAAGCCAGACTTAATCAACATTCTGCTTTGAATGACAAGTGGTGAGGATTTTTTAGTCACATGAAAAGGTGTGGATGCACTAATATGCTTTGATCATTAAACGCTAAACTGCTTCCCTTGTAAGGAAGCTTGCCCAAAAGCAAACAAAAAAGAACCAAAGCCGATGAGAATCCTGGTCCAGCTTGGAAGGCTGTTAGCAGCTGTATGTATCACAGTGGATACTTGCACCAAGGATGGCCAAAGTAGTGCAGAGTGGAATGTCTTTTAGTCTCCTCAAATCAACTTCTATCTATTGTTCACATTTGGAATATTTAATCTGACCCAGAAATTTTAAACTGAGCCGTATTTCTGATTTTCATGTCAGAAGAAGTTTAAAGTCAGATTTAGGTTGCAGAACATTCATGTAAGTTAAATACTTCTCTTTTTTTGGTATGGTATACTTGGTATCTGTTATTGTTTTGCAAAAACCTTTATTTACATGCTGTGTAAGTGTGAAATGTTTGCCGTACTGGGATCAGCTCTACCAGCCCTAGCGAGTTGTGTTTAAGGGATAATAGAAGTAGGGGTTTGTTGTTTGTGTGAGCGTGCCCCATAATGCAATCGTTGTTTGATAAAGCGTTGCTTAGAAATGTTAGGAAGCAATTGCTAGCTGCTGGACTTGAAGCTTCTGTTACATTTATTGCTGAGGACAGATTCAGTGTGGCTTTCTGAAAAACAAAATGTGCTAATCAAAGCTGTTCTTTTTAAATCCTTTGAAAACACCCACGTAGTCATTTTTATTGTCTAGGTCATGATCGCTTTCAGTTTGGATTTACATGTGTTCTGTAGTGTTAGCACTGGCTTTTTTCACTGCGCAGTCATTTGCTGTATAACCCACTCCTTTACAAGGAGATACTTCAAAATTAGATCTGAAATGATTTCTACTTTCTATTGCTGCCTTAAGCATAATGGTAATTAACCACTAATGGTAATTAATTTAAGAAATTAAATAGGGGAGTACAGTCAGATTCCACCAAAGTTCTTAAACTGTCAGTGTAAAGTGATTTAAACTGAGCACGTCCACGTTTTTTCAACATTATGATGGAAAGACATTAAAGAGGGGGGATGTAAAATGCTTTACATCACAGCCTCAGGCTTTTTTTTTTTTTTTTTGTCATCCACAGTTAGCTCAGCAGTTAAGTTTAGGTATTTCAAGAAAGTTTAATCCTGCAAGAGTCTGGCACGGTGGTTTTGTCTGGGTCAGAAGGACTAAAGCTTAGGGCTAATAGACAAGATATATCTTTTATTATACAATAAAGAATATTATGTGCTGTAAAGTAAGGCAGCTGTAAGTGCAACAAGCTTATTGAATCATCAGGAGAGGATATTTGATTATACAAAGTTTAAAGTTATTCTTTTACACACAAGGATAGTCATGCCTGCATAAAGCATGTTACATGTCCTTCAGTTGTTTTAAAAAAGAAAACAAAAAAACCCAGATAACCCTCTTCTATTGACCAACAATTGCCAGCAGCAAACGCCGGTAATCTCCACTTGTATCACCTGCTATCATTGTAGCCAGAGTCTTCTGATACATTTGTGTGAACATTTGTTTGATCTGCACAAGGTCAATCTATACAAAGAAAAAAAATAAGGCACAAAACTTAAATACAGTGTATGATTTTTAACTCCTAGACAGCCACCCCACATCTCCTCCCTCATGAACTACAGAGCACATGCCAAGGGTGAAATGTGCAACTGATAACTCTGCATGTCTTACAAGCCAGCTGGTCCCTTAAGGACAGAGGAGCAGCTCCCAAAGCAGAGAGTGTGGCAGTTGTTCCTTGCTTTGTTAGGACTGTACCATCCTAACTCTTAACACCTCTCAACCTGGGGTGTTCATCTGCCACATGGACAGGCAACCACAGTTAAGAAGGAAGACAAGCAGCACTGCTATCTAGCCAGAGGTAATTAAGTTACTATATAAAAGCCAACTGTAAAACAAACATGTTCATGTAAATCCAAACCCCATAAAAGCTTCATTGCTGTACATGATTTCCACAACTATGGACGAAGAACAAAGTGAAAAGTCTTCCACCGTCTAGTGGGAGGTATCCCTGCCCATGGCAGGGGGGTTAGAACTAGATGATCTTTGATGTCCATTCCAGCCCAAACCATTCTGTGATGAAAATCTGGTTAGGATAGATAGCTTTCCACGCTGCATGTGACATTTACACAGGAGAAAGTTTCTTACCTCACTGCGTGTGACTATAATTCTGATGAGGGTAGAGTCATCTGTGCCAGCTCCTTTCATAGAATAGTAAAGTCTTTCTGCAAAAAAAGCTGGGCGATTCAAAGCACATTGCACTGCAATAAAGTATAATTTTAGGATTAGTTTCAGTATTGTATGCTGTATAGTGATACCTGTCAGGATCAGTTCAGGATTTTGGTGTAGACAGCTAGAGGTAAATATTGGTAAAGATCCAGTTACTGTGGATTACAGGAACTGTTTTATAGAGCTGAGTTCAGTTTCATGCTGACCAAATAAGAATTATTCCTTCACAAGAAAATTTATGGTTATTAACACTTAACTTCTCTGGAAGTGCTTTTCAAAGCTGGTTGAAACTTTAACTCTCAAATAAGCAATTTAAAAGCAGTTCTCCTTGGTAGCTGGTACTAGGATAGAAGGTATTTCACTCATGTTCCATTGCTAGAATCTCACTAATAAAAGTACAAGTGTAAAGAGTTCTCGCTCTACTACTTACAGAATGGATCTCATTTCAGTTACATTGTCCACTTTCAGAGATGAGCCTTTATTCTGTTACACAGAGCTGAATTTTTCCCATAAAACTCTTCAGCAGAATATAATCTGAGAAGTTTCAATTCAGAACAGGTCTTCTGTTTTGCTCAAGTTTGGCTTAGCAAACGCTGAGCTTTTTAGGGGTAGGTGTGCTGGGGAAGAGGAGCGGAAAGGGAACTATGCCCACAGTAGGTTCTGAGATGATGTGTGGGTGGCTCAGCCGTCTGCTGAGGTGCCACACAACCAGAGTCATGGCTCTGTTACCCTGGTACTTGCATCACTTTGCAGAGCTCTGAAAAATACAACTACAAGCACTAACTAGTGCCCCTTGTTTCTGTGTAGTTGTCTGCCTTCCCAGAGAAGTGACAAGTAGTTCCTATGTAGGTAGCCTTTTCTTGTTTCAGACTGGCTTCTTCATGGTGGATGCTCATTTTCTCCAACTAAGTGTAAAGTGAATAGTTTCAATAATTGAAGTTACTTCTGTGCTAGACTGTGTATTCATTTGCCATATGGCCAGTGTTGAACTGGATTATTTTTCAATTACATTTAATTCCTAGGTTTAATTCCTAAGGGGTAAGGGGAGGTAAGAACATATCACTTACAAATAGTCTTCAAACCCCGTTCCACATTTCCAGAAAATTCTCGGTCAATGCTGCTTAATAAGTCACGATTAGCAATCTACAAGTAAACGAGATTAATATGTGGATAATTAAATGAAGTAACAACTAGAACCATAATTTAAAATACACTGACCGAGCTCATTTGAAATCAGTGAAGAACTCCTACCCTGGAGTATGCCTCAACTGTTGCTTTCAGTTGGGGAAAACTTCTGCTTGCCAGAACCATATTAAAGCAAGATTCATCAGTCCCAAGTTTTCCTTCACCTGCTTGGTACAGACGCTGAGCATCTTCTTGAGCTTTTTGATAATCTACGGTTTGATTCTCATCTCGATTACCCTAAACGCAAAGACAAGAGATGTCAAATGAAATTACACAGAGACGGCTATGCTTTAACTGCTTGCAGTGTAGACTCCAAGCATGTATCTTCAAAGCTTGAGGCAGAAAGAGTAATACCAGTTTGAAATGGGTTGCATTGCTTTAAAACTATTCTTTGGTTTAATTTTTTTTTTTTGTTTAATATTTTAAAATATTATAGGCAACAAATAAAAAAGTGGCCTGGAACCCTGTCTGTAGGACATGCGTTGAATTGTGCATGCACTGAGTCAGATAATTTCACCCCTACGTACCATCTCATATTACTTTATTCTCCATTAATTACTTAGTTCTCCGTTTTGCTTAATAATTAAGCTTTCTCTTGATTTGTTTGTTTCTAGGCCTCAAGTTGCAAAGAATCTTCCCAAACGACCTAATGAGTTCTTACTGAATATGTACACCTGAAATATCTCAGGTCTTTTATTTTATTTAGCATTTGCCAATTTCCAGTAAGAACATCTCCAGAAAACACTGCAGTTGTAATATGTCAGTAGGGCTTAAATGACATTTTATATGCTTTGGTTTCTTTTTTTTTTGCCGCCCAGTGCATGGATGGATACTGCTAAATATACTGGCTGAGCAGACTGAATACATGCTCTCAAAAACTGTTGTATCTATAGTAGTTAATATAATATTTAAAGGATGTGGTTGTCAGTTATTGTAAACTATTGGATTTATCAAAATAAAAATCAGCAGCATGAGCTTCTCAAGGTTTGCTTTCTTGTGGATTTTGACTTTTTAATCCAAATACCTAAGTGCATAGCTGAACTCTCACAAAGTTAGAGGCAAATGAGAGGCAGATGAGACAGAGAAGTGTCATGGAAATTCTAACAGCAAATAGGTATAGATTAATCAGAGAGATGTGCAAAGTTGCAGCAGTACGTAGTTCTTCCTGAACACGGATAGCTGCAAATTACTATTCTTCAACACAAAAAGGGCCCTAGTAAATGATATGGGATAAGCAAGCTCCAGTGCTCACCTGAGTTCAGTAGTAGCACCTCCTTAATTCTGGTGATGTGAAGGGGAGGAATGCTACACTATTACCCGAGAGGTAAGTTTTGCCCTGTGGTACCTCTTTGCTTTTTCATAGGGATTCTCACAGGTATTCTACATACCATAATTGTTATTCTATCAGATTCACACAAATTATTTTGTTAATGTATGCAAAAAATGAAAAGCGTTTTGCTTTAACAGCAGTGTAGAACATGGCTTTATAGTACCACTTGATTGCATCTGCACAATAGAAGTATTTACAGCTGAGTTCTCCCAGATGAATATAGGGTGCTGAGTTAGGTCACACAGCTCATCATAGATTTGTAGATGGGAGGTATCCTTGAGGAGGAACTGAAGTGTCATTACCTTGTGTTAGGGAATAAATTAATGGGCATGGGGTAATTTCTTAAAAACCTCACTCTTGCTAAGCATACACAGGCTATTTATGGAGCCACTATGACTATATGCACCAGTCAGAATATACAACATTAAAAAATATTTTTAAAAAATGAAATTAAAGCTCACTTGGCACATAGATATAAGTAATCGTTCAAAGTGTCCTGAAGTGTCTGCTCTGATGTCTTGTTCGATGTCCCTTCCAAATTCTGATTTATAGCAGTTCACTATTTCTCGTATTTCCTGGTTTGTCCTTGTACAAAGGATCTCAATCAGCACTCTCTCCTGAGTGCCTGGTCCCTGTAGGCAGAGGAAAAAGAGGGCACGGCTACAAAGCACTGCCTATTCAGTTTTCTTCAACTGTGAAACCAAGCAGTCACCTGTTATTTCAAAACTTAATCCAATCTACACTGTAAGAACAGTAACCTTGCAGTGTGAAAGGACCAAGTCTTCTGTATACTTAAAAAAGAATGAAGATACCTAAAATGTTCAATTCTGCACCAGTTAAAAAAACATAGCCCAAGACTATATATCCACAAAGTGGCATCAGCCAAAGTTAACTGGAAAATGATTTAGGAAGGAAATTATTTGGCAACGTTACTCTGGAAACATACTGGGAGCAGGTAGGGCCTTGTGATAACCACTAAAGCCAAAGATACATAAAAATCTGCTTTGGTCAGCATAGAAGTGGGTTCCCTATTCCAAATTTGGCTGCTTCCTCAACATGGAGCACTAGCAGGAACTTTCCATAGATGCTTCTCTCTCCCCAGAACTGTGAGTTCTGTGTTCAGTGATATGTTACTGGCACAGTCATCTCTATCCAGGCAAGGGTTCAATAGGAACGGATCTGTGTGAGGTTTCTCGGTAACGTTACATCATAAATTTTTTTTAATGGTCAAGAGGGGCTTTTGCCTCTGCTAAAAACAGATCTTTATTTAAGATCCTCATTCTTTAGAAGATCTGAATTAATACATGGGTTAACTTAACTTGTTTGCAGTATCATCCACCTGCTGAAGCTCAAACAAGCAAGAAATTCTGGTAAACTGGATGTACCAGTTTACCAGAGTTAAAGGTTTAAACCAATGTGCTCACCTAATCCCTGCTGCAGTCTTAATACTTGAAGAGATACATGCATCATCTCACGTTAAGAAAATATTTTTTCATCATTGTCCTTTTGCAAAAAAAAGAAAAGCCTGAGATAATCCAAAAATACATTCCAGTTCGTTCCTAGTCTAGTGCTAAACTGAAGCATTAGAGAGTTCTTTATTTACCAGATTTTGGTAACATTAGTAAAGAGAGGTATGTACCCTTAAATTTAAAGAGTGGTTACAGTTTTAACAGCACCCTGGCCCTCTCTAGGTTCTAGCAAAAATAATGACGAAGTGGCAGAGAACAAAGTTCTATCCTGCAGTGTTCTCTGCAGGATGGACAGAGAGAGCCATCTCAGAACCATCCTCACGGGGATAGACAGCTGCTCTGAACTGACTAATCCCACAGAAATTGGCCAGAACTAGGGCATGCAGCAGAAAATAATTTTAAGCCTCACAGTCCCAAAGTTGTTTGCCACTACAGGATTTTTCAACAGTGCAGGGATCAGGTATTCTCTTAGATGAGCATTTCAAGACAGTTTTAAATAATTTCATTCACAGGAAAATCATACCTTCATTGCATGACGTAAACTCCAGGCATCATAGTAGGTGCTAGGCATGAAAAGTGCTAGAATCAATTCTTCCACGTTTCCACTTAACTCAGACTTCAGATCTTTAATTAAATCCTGTTTAATTATAAACACAAAAAGGGCTTTGGAGGGTGTTAGCTATGTAGATTATATAGTAAAAAAAGATCAAAATAGAACTTAATTTTGTGAGTGATTTCTACCTTTGTGCTGTTTTTCTTGTAAAGCTTTGTTTTATAAAGAACTTCCCTCTGTCCAAAACTTTGACAGCTCAGCTCTTTTCCATTATCTCCTCACTAATTAGGACCTAATTAGGTCCTGAAAAAAGCCACGACTATCAAGAGAGAAGAATTTAAATTATCTCAGCCTCTTACTGATGAACCAATTTCCAACCAGTTTCTCTTAGAAAAAAACAGTGCTGTTTGTGTGCATAAAACCCTCAGTATTTAGACACTAATACAAGGACAGTTTAAGCTTAAGTATTTTCTATCTATAGACTTAGATAATTAGATTTTAGAATTAAAATTAATTATTACATAATTTTAGAATTGTATTATTATCTATACATTACAAAAGCAGAGAAACTTCTTGTTTGGTCAGGGACAGAGCCAGCTCCTAACTGTCCCCCACTCCTGCTTCTGCTCGCTATTGGGACAACACTGTGTTAAATACCAGATGTCCCCTGGTACACAAGGAATATAACCAGAAGAAGTGCATTTTAACAATGCCCAAGCCACTTCCCAGGACTAAAATCCAATCAGGCAGTTAAAGCAGCAGCTGAAAGTTTCATTTTGTTTACTGATTCAAAGAACTAGTGAACATACCTTGCCATACATAGTCTTGAAAGCTGCCTTGATTTTTTGCCTTTGATCGTTGGAGCGGTTAGCAACTACATTTATGATTGCCTGCTCATCAGTTCCTTGGAAACAGAAGTGCAATTTAATGTAAGAACTTGTGATAATCCCTCCAAGACTACACATCTGATAAGTTTGCATTTGGGCATAGTTACGTAATAAATGACTGCCATTTAAGTCCTATCAAATTGTCTGTGTAACTTTGTCTACTAAATTGCCCAAGTCATTTTGAAAGTGTGACTTTTGGAAAGCTTGGGGAGAAAAAAATGTATGGTTAAATAAAAATTGAAGAAAAGGGCAAATAGCATTAAGAAATTACCTTAATAGAAATATAAGCTCCTATTGCTTACTTACCGAAGCCCTTCATAGCTTTGCGTAGAATTTCTGCATCCCTTCCAGCATCAAAGTTTGGAGCAGCTTGAATTGTGCCCTGGGTGCACTGAACCATTGCTGCAGGCTGAAAATACGAGTCACACATAACTAGCTATCCTGCACAACATAAATTCCAATGAAAATTACAACTTTGAAATCAGTACTTCAGAAGGAGTTGTCCATTAGTTCCCCGTTTTTTCTCTAACACAGACTCAAAGCAACATTTAGTTGTGTTGAACAGCTTTGGCTCACCAGTGCCAAAGCAATGCTTTTACCCAACTGTATGGATGAAGATCTACTTGACTAGCGAGATACAGGGTTATGATTTTGTTCGGGTTGTCTTCTTGGGTGTAGCTGGGAACTCCTGATGCAGAACACACTGTAGATTATTGGAAACCAGTTGTAAAAACATTAGAACTATAGAAGCCATATAAGATTGATTATAGAAGAGGATACAGCACATACCGGACCCGGCATGGGTGATGGTGCTTGTCCACTAGGATATCCGACTGAAAACAATGAACAAGATAAAAAGGAATTAACTAGGTCTCTTCTTATTACATAAATGCTGTCTAATCTGAAAGCTATTTACAGACCAACCACTACACAAGATCAGTTTCCTAAGTAATGATACCTATCATGATCAGTAACTGAACTTCTTCCACCAGGGAATGATGGGAAGAAGCAATCACAGATGGATTCCGGTAGATACATAAGCAAGGCAATTCTAAAAATACTAATCTATCTGTGCTGTGAGAACTGGAAGGATCTCTCCTTATTAAATATGGCTGTCTTTGACAAAAGCCAAGATAGCCCACGCAAATCAAGAATGAGTGTCACGTGCTCCCTTTGAAAGTCATATTATACACTTTAAAATGTCTAGGATATAAATGATAAATATTAAGAATTCATCAGTGCAAAAATAATTGAAGGAATCTCATTTTGTGATCAAGAACACTGAATACAAGATACAACTACATTTTTTGTACTGTTAATTTTATCTATAATACATATATATGATTGCTATCATTTTAACAGCAGCTTAGTTATCATTAGAGTTAGCAAAGCTTTGCTGCTGTGAATTTCTTGCAAACAAAATGGACACATTCCAGGACAAAAATTGTCTTGATGGTAACTGACCATTCAAAGCATTAAAAACACTGCACTGCTGTTAAACAATTGTGCGCTTTCTCCTTTCCACTTCCCCCTCTATGCCAGGGATAATCACGAACACACAGATCTGACAAATGCATCCATTTTTTTTGAAGTTAACAGAACAGTTAGATACTCATTGAATGTGGACTTTCCATTTCACAGTTCTCATCAGATACTTGAAGTCTGAGGAAGGCTAAGCACCTAAACCACTACATCATGACCATTAATCAGTGTAGTGCACATAGAGATGGTTCTCATCAGCCCTTCAGTGGTCTTATCAGGAAAGGCGGTAAGAGGTGTACAGCACACAAACCTCAACGGCTAGAAGTAACAAAGGTAAGTGCCTAATTTGTTACTACCTATCGTGGGATCTCTCGGTTTAACCTTGGATGCTTAATGTTTCTTATATATGACCTACCTGGAATTTGTGCTGGTCCACCTCCAGCATAGCTTTGGGCAGGAGGCTGTGGATAGCTACCAAAGCCAGGGCCAGCGGGAGGCACACCAAAACCTGGGCCTGTAGGAGCTAGAAGAAGAAAGACTTCAGCATACTTAATGTTTTGTACTTGACTTCTGACACAGTATGAGCCAGGTTATTGAGCAGAACTACGCAAGAGACTAATTTCTGTGTCTGTGCAGTGGCCCAAAACCATCAAGGCCCTGCCATCGGCATGCAGGTATTTGCTGCTGGATAGTGATCTGCCTGGCTGCCTACATGCTCCTGCTGTGTTGATAGCTAAACAAAGCTGCTTTTCTTTACTACTTCTACCAACCATGGGGAATAGTTACACCAGAAACCACTCCCGAGGGGTGCTCTAATGAAGGATCTTACCTCCAGGATAAGGCGGCATTCCTCCAGGCTGGGGAGTTCCAGAGTAGCTCCCAGGAGCAGGGTAGGCCCCCGGAGCAGGATATCCTCCTGCTCCTGGGTACCCAGCACTGGGTGGTGCTGCAGGATAGGTCCCTCCTCCTGGTGGAGGATATCCTCCAGGAACAGCAGGGTAGGAATACTGACCAGCTGGCGGATAAACAGACTCCTGTCCTGTCGGCTGAAACACAAAAATGGACTGTTTGTACACCTGCTAACTGGACATTGAAAACTCTCAAGCTACCAAAATGTCCATATGTATAATAATACAAATTACATAATTAGATTCAGCACTTGAAGTGGCAGCAGCAGTATTCCTGAGGCCTGGATGGGGGCCTCCTGGTTGGGTTTTCTGATGCATCTCCCATGTTGACACAGAATCAGAGAGTTCTGCACAGTGGAAGGCACCTCCAGATGGCCTCTAATCCCATCCACCTTCAAAGCAGGGCCAGCTTCAGAATGAGCTGAGGTCATGCAAGACCTTGTCAAGTTTTTGGTATCTCCAAGGAACAGTGAATCCACGGCCTCTCTGGACCTCTCTTCCCTGTTTGATTACTCTCGTGATGAAAAACGTTTTCCTCAAATCAAATTACAAATACAACCTATGGTTGTTGCCAGCTGCCCTTTCACTGTGTACCTCTGACAGGAGTCCGGCTCCAGTGTCTGCAGCACTTCTTCCTACATAGCAGAAGTCTGAATAGATCTCTGCTTAACCTTCTCTTCTCTAGATGAACAGCCCTCCTTGGACACACTCCTGTTTGTCCATGTCTCTGTTGTACTGGAAGGCCACTACACACAGCGTTCCAGATGTGGCTTCATGAGCTCTGATCACAGAGGAACAATAATTTCCTTTGATCTGCTGGCTTTGCTCTTGCTAAAGCCTGGTGTGTCATTAGCCTTTCTACCCAGGGGGACACACTGCTGAGCCACATTTGACTCGTAAAACACCAGGACTTTACCAGAAAGCTGCTACTTCTATCCCATGTCAGTCAGGTGAGCTCAGTGAGGCTTGGTATCTATGAATCGTTAGGAGCTCACTTGTTTTTATAGGACTTTTAAGGCCTTAGTATCTTTGAAACTTCTGTCTCTCTTGCACAACCAGTATTTTCAAATGTTACATGGTGAGAACTTATAAGAGATGGGTGGGTTGTTTTTGTTAGCATTTCCATTGGAATCGAGGTTATAAAGCATGGAGATTGAATGACTAGATCTGGACCACTGAGTCAGACTGAACACCTATTACAGGTTTTAATGAAAAAAACAAATCAAACATCTATATGCCTTTGTTTTGCTATGTGTATTACTTACCATTCAAACCACAAAGGTTGCTAATGTTGCGTTAAGGTACATTAGAAACATTTACTTGAATGACTAGGATCTCTGAGGGAAAACTCTGAGTTAGAAGTCATACCTTAAAAATCAGGTATTTAAAATCATCTTTATAATGAAGTATAATATATGGACTCATTACTCACTTGCTGGGAATCATCTTTACTGAGTAGCTTTAGAAATTTGGGTCACACATTACATACAGTTGCTTTGCCAATTACCCAGCCCAGCACAAAAAACGCCACTGCCACCAGGAGGCAGATGCATAAGCAGACATAGATTTTATTATCTGTCCCCATGGAGCACAGAAATGACACTACATGGCTGGCAACAGAAGAGAGAAACCCACTCACCAGGGGTGATATAACAAAAGCAAAAGCAAACTTAACTGCAAACTCCATAACAGAAGGGAAAAGAAACCAGGCGATCACCTCAGCAATTGAGGGGGAGACCAGCCATACCCCACATATCACCATAGCCATGCACAATCCACCCCAGCGAATACCCAAGAAGTGTACCAGCAGTACAGCAGCACATGCTCATTCCTGAGCCCAGAGAACAGAACTAAACTGCAAAGCAGTAAAGTCTAGCTCAAACATTCTCCTCAGGTTTGGTTGCCCCAAGATTTCTACCCCCAGATTACTGTGCCCAGGCTATATAATATTCTCTTCCTCAGCACTAGAGTCTAACCTTTCTCTGCAAGACTTAACAAAAAGATTTTAATGGAATTTAGATTTACAAATCCAAAATTAGGATCCTCAAAAGACCTGCTCAGACAACTATTACTATTGCAGAAGAATTTAACGTTGGTTTTTTGCACTGGTTGTCACTTTGGGCATCAACAATGAGACTACGAAACCCAGAATCAACGATACTGAATCTAACAGGTCTTTTAAAGTAATCTATTGAAGCTGCCTACACTTTAGATGCTAGCTAAGAAAAAAAATATTTTCAGATGTAGTTAAAAATAAATTAACAGCTACAATCATGAGGGTTCAGCAGAATCTTGAGGGGGGAAAATACATCCCTCCCTGGAGTTAAGAAAGTCTGGTTTCTAACATGTTTGTCTTCAGTTTGACTGACTGCAGTGTTTCAGAGGGAGTAAAGGTAAATCATAAAGCAAAGAATTTATTGCATGTATTTATATATATTATTGCATGTGTTTATAGCTTTTCAGTACCCTAACGGGATCCAGGCTGAGCTCCCTGCTCAAATCTAGTTCTGTACTACATAAAGCACAGACCACACAAAATTCCCACAATTACCGTATGAGCAGCACCATACTAATAAAAGCATACAGTTGCAGCTAGCTTTGAAAAACGATGCAGGCACACCAAAAAGACTGCAGTATCAGCCACAACTGATACATTCCAGCCTTCCATTAAGTTTCATTGGAATTTTTAGTCCATTCAGTCATGAGCTGGAACAAAGTCCTACGGCTGAAGGATGTGGGGTCAAAGTCAAGATACGGTGTCCTTTATCCTCAGAAAAATATTTACTTGGTGTCGTATGAAAGCTGGGCTACTTGAGTAAAGCATTCCAAGCTCTTCCTAAGGGTAATGGCTGCTGAAGTTTGTTCAGCATCTCTGTGAATCCTGGGATACAGGTATACAGAATATTTGGTGCAGACTGGTTCAGAGATTGCCTCTGACCCCATGTGTAAAGACCCTTGTATTTATGTAAGAACTACTGACACATCAAAAAAAGATGTGCTGAGATCGTTAGCTATATAAAAAACAAACTCACAAGACAAAGTAAAACAAGACCAAACCATTCAAAAACTTTTCTGGAACAACAGACAGCATTAAGAAAATAATAAATCTTAAACTTCTTTCTTGGAGTTCTTATGAGACAACTGTAAAGTCATCCCCAGCGATATATAATCTCTAGAGAATGCTGTACATGACCTGACAGCTCCTGTTTACACACGTACAGAGCATAATAAGAAGGGGTACTGACAGAATATAAATACATTAGGAAGGCAACACATTCAAGAGTCATACTTACAGGATAACCAGGGAAAGTAGGGTAGCCGCCAGAAGGGGGATAACCTGGGTATGCCATTCTGGGAAAAAAAAATACGTATTTTCACAGTCAAAGCACTATATCTGAGTTTGTAGTAGTTATTTGCTTGCTGATTACCTATTAAATCACTTGAACAGTATGTTTAATAGGTTTAGAATTGCTCATGAGTACTTCTCAGTACCCTAATGAATGAAATGTTGTGTATGAAAAGAAAAGGACACATGACCACAGCAAGCAGGACTCAGAAGGGAAGCATCTTCAACTTTGTAATTAACTACCACTCTTATTTAGAGTCAGATAAACACTGAAGCATGGTAAGAAGGTTCAACCTCCAAAAGAACTCTGAAATACAGGACACACTTCAAGGTGCCAGCAGGAGGTGGCTGAGCCCTTTGCCAGAACCGCAATGGAAGGATCAGGCTAGAGCAGGGCCCCAGCCCTGCACAGAACCAAGCACCTCTCTCCCATCACCCTGCACTCCTTCACTCACAAGGGTAGTTCCTGGGAGAGGAGCCGTACCCCATCTATCCTGTGTAAAATGATAATTTGACAGAAACGCGTAATCCCTCAGCGTTACTTCATTTGTGTAGATTTCTGTTCCCTGCCAGTAACTGGTTTAGTCCCATTTTTAATAGAGGGGCTTGGGGAGTAGGAACAGAATGGACAGAGCTCATCCCCCACACTGACAACCAGTTGGGCAGGGAGTTCAGTAGCCAGGTTACGAAACATTTAATGGCAGGAAAAAAGAATCATGTTAATGATAACAAGCCAGATTCCCTGATCAGGGCCTTGGAGTTGCTCACAGCATGTTTCTAAGATAGGATGCACCTTAGCCACACAAAACAAAGGATGTGGGAAATATAAGTGAATGCAACACAGCAAATGATTATTCACATTTCTGGGTATCGACTGGCCAAACCAAATGGATTTGAAAGCAGAATTCTTACTGCACTGGACAATTAAGGAAATAGCTTGTCATAGAATTAAACACCCAAGACTTAATGTGGAAAACATTAAAACTTGGCATGGCTTAGTTCAAATAAGAGCCAAAAACAACCTGCAGAGAAGCACAGCTATACAGTTACACATGGATAAATCTGAATCATTGCTTGCAAATAAATAAAGAGGGAAGAACAACATGAGGTGTATCTGTAAATCTATGCTTTAATCATAAACACTGCCAATGGCTATTTATTTTCCTAAGAAGAAACACCTTAAACCAGTACCTGTACAGTATTTATTACTGACAGCTGCTTGAATGGACTTCAAATTTAGCTTTCAACAGCATGTTTCTTTTGGTATTTCTGACTTTAACACTAATTGTAACTCCTTTCAGGAACAAGATGACCATCACCACTTCCTGATTTCAGTTTCACTCTTTCCGCTTACAGGAAAATAATGTCAGCAAAACTGAGTATTAAAAAACAAACAAACAAACAAAACTTTTCCAGCTTCTCAGCTTCATGTAATTCAACTAAGTTACACCATTAAGAAGACAGGATTGTAAAGCCTGTAAAACTTGTTGAAGTGCAGTGTATCATTTCCACTATACAACTTACTATGTTTTTCACGATGCAAAATCAAAAGCTGGTGATGGCAACTCAACTGTTTCAACAGCTGTAAAAAGCTTAATTTGTACAATAAATGGGACCCAACAATCTTTTAACCATGTTAAAAGATACCAAATTGTAGACGTATTGGTAAGATAATTTAGAATTAAAGTTTTTGGCTATGTCTCTTGTTATCTAGCAAACACATTCTGGCAAAAAGCTCTTTAAGGCGTGAGTTTCCACCATCTCATTTTCAAGCAAACAAGCCTATAAAACAAAGCTATGTTGTATTTTTGAATAGCAAATCAAACACTCAGGTAAACCTGTGACTTAAGAGTGTGCCAGTAAGTTGTTTAACACTTTCCTTACTTCTGTTGCATTGGTTCCTTTTCTGGGATTCAATTTGTGATGTGAGTTTTTAGGCGAGGTACGGGGAACTGTGGTATTTCACTTAATCATTTGCTTTGTAAGAAGGCCTTGATTCCTATTTGTCATTCTTCTGAGTTACTGAAGCAAAATAAACATGTTTTCCTTGCATTTGTTTGATCTAGCTGAACTTTTTTTCTATTTAAAAAAAAAAATCGAGTAAAAGAAGGGTCAAGTAAGGACTGCCGCTTCAATTACTTCAGGCCTCTGGACGGACATGCAGTTAAGCTGGCATTTCAGATTTGCTGCTGATACCAGTTACACGAGTCTCTCAAAACTTACTATGACCACGCAGCAATATTTACTGAAGCCTCTTTCAGTACGTAGACACGTTTTCCAGGAGACAGACGAAGTCACTTCCACAGTATTAAGCGCATAGCCAGCACCGGGTTGCTGCTGCCGTAGCGCGGCCTCGCTGCCCGCGGGCGCAAGCGCCCTCAAGCAGGGCAGAGGCTCTGCCACCGTTACTTTTAGAACCAAAATAATAGATTTTCCCATCAGATTTCAATGCCCGCCTTCGGACGGGGCACCGGGTGAGGCCGCGTGCCGGGCGCTGCCGCAGCCCGCCCGGCGGTGAGTCACCGGCGGCGCCTGAGAACGGCACCCGCCGGGTCT